>CBVK0100456329.1:0-10315 GCA_900067695.1 Picea abies
GAGGATTGCTTAGAGGCACACACATCTACCTAGATGAGGACTTGACTTTTTCTCAACAAGAAAAATAAAGAAAGGATTGGGAAAAAGTGAAAACAACAAGAAATGAGGGAAAATAAGCATGGTTGAAGAACGGGAAGGCTCAAATCGATGATCGTTTCTCAAATAAGAAATAGTTAATCGGGGTCCCACAGAAATATTTACATGTAGTAAGTTGGAATTGTAGAGGTTATCCATGGAGAAGAGGTCTGGGGTTGGGGCCCATAACAGAGGGGAAATATATTATCATTCTTGTAGAAATGCATGATCATGACGGATGCAAGGTTCCAGATTTCAATGGGTACAAGAAAACTTCAGTTTAGAACAAAGGAAATGAGATAGGCAAAGGACATGGGGGAGTTACAGTGCTAATAAATGAAAAATGGTGTGGTGTTGTAAAAGTGGTAAAAGAGGACCCAAACAAACAATACATCTGGCTGCAAATAATTGAGAAGGAGGTTACTTTTAGGTTGGTTGCTTGCTATTTTGCCCCAAAAAACTCAAAAATCTATAAAAGAAGCAATTTAGACAATGAAGACCCGTACGCCTCATTGAAAAGAGATATCTCTCTATTCAACCACTTGGGAGAAGTAATGTTAATGGGTGATTTTAATGCAAGGACAACTAACAAGTGATCTCTCCAGTTGATCAATGAAGAAAGAGGGGAAAACAATCCCTTATGGTTGGAAGAGAGTGGAGATCAATCATGGGAAAGAGATTCACAAGATGGAAATAGGGGCGTGACACACTTTGGGGAAGAACTACTGGGGCTTTGTAGTTTGTTTGGCATGGTTATTTGCAATGGAATGAGAGGGTGGCCAACTTCAGGGGATATCACATGAAAAACTTATAATGGTCAAACTATGGTAGATTACTTAATCTGCTCTCAAAGTTTTACTTCTAGAGTGTTGAAGTTTGATATAGGGGACTGTCCTAAGGAAATGAAATCTGATCATGCCCCCCTATTGGTTAATATAGACTTCCCTACTAGTCCACACGATAATCAAATCCTTGGCATACAAAAGAAAAATCTTTCCAAAGGAAAAATTCTCATGAATCAGGAAAATTGTTATGAACATAATATATAATAATAAATATAAATAAATTATAATAGTTAATGAATAATTAATGAAGAGACACCTTTCCAAAGAAAGGTCATGTCTCTTCATGGAAGGGCACCCATGTGTGGGTATATAAGGCCCTCATTCTTATTGTATCTCATAATATCATATTCATATACATTATTATTTAATATATTATCCTTTATGGATTATAACCCATTGTCCTACCTACATTGGGTATTTACCTAGTGAACTGGCTTGGTTCACCAAAAAAATAGGGAAAGGTTTTGTGTTGCTCTTAAGCAACTGTTTCAGGTTATAAAGTACAGTAGGGAAGATGTGACAACCAATGAGTCGGGTGGTCATGTTCATAGTAGTTTGTTGATCCCAACAATCCATAAGGCCTTAAGTGCATGTAAAAGGTCTCATCCCAAAAAGAGGGCTACAAGTACCTTTATGAAAAATCCATGGTATGATGAAGAATTCAAGGCAACCAAGAGATCTCTAAAAGAGAGAAATTTGGGCAAAGAAAACAAGAAGAAATATAAAAAAAATAGTACACTAAAAAAAAGAAGAGTATGTAAATGCAAGCATAAAGGAGTTAATCTCTCTTGGAAAACACAACCCCAAAGGATTTTGGAGAGAACTACAACAAAGGAGAAAGCATATTGAAAACAATATTACGGATATCCAATGGTTAGAATATGTGAGACTCCTTTATGAACAGGTACATGAGAAAGATACTCCTCCCATAGTGAAAACATCAGTGGAACTATTCATAGTGGATGATATCAAGCAAGGAATAAAGAGGTTAGCAAATAGCAAAGCGGAGGACATAGACGAGCTTCAAGATGAATTTTTAAAATGGGGGTTGAGCTCCTTGCACCTCACATAAAAAGAATTTTCAATGGGGTCATCCAAGACGACTTTCCGGGAGAATGGACCACCAGTGTTGTCATTCCTCTCTTTAAGAATGGAGATATCAATAACCTTTCCAACTACTGCACTATTATGGTCAACCCCCTCATGGGAAAGATTTTTGGGAGCATGATAGAGCGAAGAATCAACAGTTTGGCAGAAGATGAGGGAAAGGGGGAAAAAAGGCAGGCGAGTTTTAGACCTTGGCATCTACCATTGATCATGGTGTCACCCTTAGACATTTGATAGAGAAAATCTAGGACAAACAAGGTGAAACAACCTATTGTTGTTTTGTGGACTTTAAGAAAGCCTTCGACACAGTGCCTAGAGACAAACTATGGAACAAAATGGAAGAGTTGGGTATCCCAGATGGATATAGAGCGACCGTTCATAGACTTTATGAGAAGGTTAGAGCTAAAATAAAAACAAGTGAAGGAATGTCTGAATGTTTTGGTTGTGATATTGGCATTAAACATGGATGTCCTATATCTCCCACTTTGTTTGGTTTATACATTGATAAGTTGGAAGCCTGGTTGAGTAGGATGGATGGAGAGAGTGTCCATCTAGCAGCGTATGTGGTGAAGCTACTTTTATATGCGATCTTATTCTAATTTCAAAAACAACACATGGATTAAGAGAACCTACCAAGACCAAAATCATGATTTTTTCTTTAAGCAGAAAAGACAAATCAATCACCTTTCTTTTTGAAGGAAGTCCATTGGAGATAGTGAAAGAATACAAATATCTTGGGATTGACTTCCACTATAAGCTCGGTTAGGAGACTTGTAGAGCGAAAAGGATACGGGGAGGGTGGAGAGCCTCATACTTACTCCAAAATAGGTGCAGAAAAGCGGAACTTTGGGATTGGAAAACCAAGAAAACCCTCTTTGGTTTGTTGGTTACACCGGGTGTTCTCTATGGTTGTGAAATATGGGGAAGCAGCATGTCAACTTGCTGATGGAGACAGCTAGAAAGAATTCAGAAGCAATTAATTACGAGAAATCTTAAAGTGAAAGCCACAGTCCCGTATGAAATTCGTTTATAGCTGAAACAGGTACTTTTCCATTGCAGGCGACAGCGATAACCAAATTAATAAGCTATTTAAAGAAGGTGGAAAACATGGATAACCAACGTTGGCCCAAATTAGCTATGGAGGAGGAGTTAGACCGTAGGAAGAAAACTTGGATGAAGCAAAATAAAAAGTGGTTGAGTAAGTGGAATATCAAATTGCATGAATGTCCTAACACCAAGGAAGAAATAAAAAAGTTCGTGAATGAAAAATTTAGGAAAAAAAAAAAAAAAACTCTTTGGTTTGCTAGTTATGTCGGTTGTTCTCTATGGTTGTGAAATATGGGGAAGTAGCATGTCAACTTGTAGATGGAGACAACTAGAAAGAATTCATAAGATATTAATTACTAGCAATCTCAAAGTTAAATCCACGGTCCCGTATGAGATTCTTTTAGCTGAAACATGTACTTTTCAGTTGGAGGCGACAACGATAACCAAATTAATAAGCTATTTAAAGAAGGTTAAAAACATGCATAACCAATGCTGGCCCAAGTTATTTATGGAGGAGGAGTTAGGAAGAAAACTTGGATGAAGAAAAATAAAAAGTGGTTGAGTAAGTGGATAGGAAGAAAACTTGGATGAAGAAAAATAAAAAGTGGTTGAGTAAGTGGAATATGAAGTTGCATGAATGTCCTAACACCAAGGAAGAAATAAAAAAGTTTATGATTGAAAATTTTAGGATTTCCATGTGGACCAATCACAGTGGGTGTGAAAAAGCATACTACATCAAGGAGTTTAACCTAAATTGTGACCATAGTGAGAAAACATATTTAGGGGCAGCTATTAAAGGAAAATCAAGGTTACTAGTTGCACATCTGAGGATGGGTTCACATCACCATAGATGTGAGACCGGTAGGTGGAGGGTACCCAAGGAAGTTTGGGAGGAGAGAAATTTCATATTCTATAATAAGGGTGTGGTGGAGACAGAGTGGCACTTGGTCACAAAATGTGTAGCCTACACGGATATTCGTAGTTAGTTTGAAAACAACTTAAAATTTGACAACATGCACCAGCTATTTGATGAGGATAAGATGAACCAGATTGCTAGTCTTCTGGTCAAGATTCACAACAAAAGATTCGACATCGAAAAGAGTGTGAAGATGAGTTAGGGATGTTATTCTCTTGGTCCCTTAGTTTGTTCATCCTCGTGGACGTCATTAAAATCAATCATTCAATCAATATCAATAGCTTGCACCTTGATTCAACTTCCAATGATGAATAAGAGTTATGATGCCTCTATGGCAAGAGCAAGTCGTTGTAATAACTTTAGCATTTTGATTTGTGGTTAATTCAATCTCAACAAGCACCTAGATAAATATTATTGTGTAATTTTAATGAGGTTTGAAAGTTTAATTCAACCCTATTTGTTAAATGAAAATTTGTTGATGATCAAGTTTTTCCAGGGTCCTTCATTTCACAACGTATGCAAGATTATATAAAATTCTACATACAAATTTATTGAGATATAAAACCCACAACTCTAAGAAAAATCCAATTTGTGATAGTTCTAATCCTAATAAATGATTGAAGAATTCATCTTTCATGTGTCACTTTGCTTCTAGGCTAAATTCCACCAAATGCAAACTTCACCAATTAAAATTCCACCAAATGCAAACTTCACGAATGAAAATGCCACAAAATGCAAAATAACATCTATATTACAATAATCAAAATTGAAATTTAATGTATGTGTGTATAACAATTTTATAGCTTTGAGGACAAAGATTAATGAGCTACACTATAAATGACATTAATAGATAATGAAAGATTATAACATTTTTCATTCAAAAATGTAAAATAATAGGATGAAAAAATATCAATTACTGCAATCCTATTTAGCAATAGCTACAAAAAACCATGCCAATCTAAAATTGGTTGTTCAATAGTCATAACCAAATTAGATTGGATTGGACCTTTGTTGTCATTCTAGCCTTAAGTTCACTATGAGGCCACCAATTGGTGATGCTTAGGTAGGTGTAGCCTCTCTTGAATAAACTTTCTCCAAGTACCATCGTTGATTAGGTCTTTACTCTCTCGCTAATTCAATGGTCAAACAAACAAAATGGTAGGTGTCTTTCCAAGATAAAATGCATTTAGAAAAAACTCCAAAGTATTAAGTTTATACTAGAGCCATTGAAAAATGACCTACAATCATTGACATATAACCTTAGATAAGGAAGAAGACTCCATGCAACACTATTTTCTGATATGAGCACATTGTCCTATGATTAGAGAAATCTTTTTTTATTATTTAAAAATAAGAGATAATTTTTCTAAAAAAATTCAAAAGAATTATACGTAGATGCAAGGGAGAAACAAATAATTCTCACATTTTATGTGCAATCTTAAAAATCATGCTATATAAGGGTTGAAGCTTTTAGAGGTATATTCATTTCTCTTTGTCCTCTTTGAGCACTAAGGGAGGTGGGAAATAAAATATAATAATAATATGCCTCTATATGTGCAAAAGAATAACCTATAATGTCAGGGAATTGCATAATGAACGCCATTGCCATTTTCTGTGGTAAACAAAACCATAAAATTCTCTACAGTTTGTGGCACTACATCATTGTAAAGTTCCATCATTATCTATCCTAGTTTCTCCTCCATGGTGATGTATAGTTAAAACCTTGGATTTAGCATTTTACTAGATGGATTCAAGCCTCAAATCTCACAAAAACCCCAAACCCTTATTTCCTCTTTAAAATTTTTAAGGTGCAAAACTCTATTGTGATTTTTAAGGTGCAAAACTCTATTGTGATGATGGATGTTATCAAATAAGTAAATACTTTGAGAAATGCCTGAACTATCAATATAGTCTTTGGTTAAGGTGGAAACTCTATTATCGTAGGGTAGGTGAAAAGTTTTTGAGTCATAATACAAGTACCATGTATCCATTCCATGTGTGTTCCATCTTAACTCAATTAAATGCAAAGTGGACATATCGTTTAACGATGAAAATTGGAGGATATGTATATATAGTTATTTTATATACACTATATTAGGAAATTTGATCATTCCTTGTATATTACCATCGTCAAATTTACTTCTAATGGGTCTATGTATATTACCACAGTCAAATTTACGTCATCAAAGTTTAAGAGGACATAGTTTTCTACATTTGACAATGATTTAAAACTATCAAATAAGTCATCAAATACAAAATGTGTCCTCTTGGACGTCAAATTCCAGGCCTAATTCCAATATTTTTAACTTGTTGACGATTGCTTCCACATATATTCCCTTTTCTTTCCACTTATCACCTAACAATGACATGAATGATTGGATTTTTGTTATTAATATTAATATTGATTGGATTTTTGTTATTAATATTAATATTCCGTGACTTAATACTGCCTCGATACATTGTCCACAACTTGATTTCCTCAGATGCTCGTTTGACCATGGGCCAATTTTAGCCTCCATGACAACAGATGTTAATAAGTTGGTGATGTTCTCTTCAATATGTAGCTAGTCTTAAAAAAAAGCAATAGTTTAAATGTTCTACCTTTTGGATGTTTTCTAGTAACTTTTTCAGTTTGATTGTGTCCGAAATCCGGTGATGAATGGTTGGATCTACAGATTTGAGTTGCTAAGTTTGTATAATCTAAGTGTCCTAGGGTTTTTTAGCATGCTGAATCCATTTATGTATTTAGAAATAAAATTTAAACAAAAAAAATAGTGATTTTGTCCAAATTTACTTCGCTGAATTCCGACCAAAAAACCCAAAAGGTAGAACGTTTAGCCAACGCCTAAAAAAATACCACATGCCACATTTTTATATTCCCAGAGAAAAAAATCTAGTAATTTTATTAAAGATAACAAAATTACAATGGTAGATACTATTTGGTATTTCAGATTTCCCCTGAATGACATTATACAAAAATTGAGCATATGTTCTTCCTTTACAAAATGGATAAAAAGCAAACAACATATATTCAACATACTACTATCCTTGCATAATAGCAAATCTATGGGTTGTTGATCCCATATAGTCAACATCTAAGCTTTAGTTATAATATGCAAAAAATGCTACAAATTCCCAATGATAGTCCAAAAGGGAGCCAGTGTTTAGATCATTTTCAACAAGTTCATTCTTCCATAAACTATGAAATACTAAGGAAAATAAAACTAGGATTCATGAAAATGAGAAGTAAGGTATCCTCAATGGGACTCAATAATTTCCCAAGCTCCTTCTTGCAACTCCAGTCCTTCCTCAGACAACCTATCATCTTCAATATTTTGTTCCCTATACACATGAGCAAATGAAATGTGAGTGAAAGCAAATTGTAGGTTCTTGATGTCTCAAAATAAAGGCTACAAAAGTAGTTCCACAAGATAGAATTGCCTTTCTTCCATTGTATAATTAAGAGAGAGTTGTCCAATATTTGAATATGTGTGACTTCTTTTTCAAAACAAAGGAAAAGGACCATCTTGAGTGTCGAGAGTTTGTTGAATTTTTGTGTGGCTTGGTCGATCCCCACTCCGAATGAAACATAGTGATAATGGGAGAGGAAAATGATACCTCCAACCCATCCCCTTGATGGATTGCCTTGAGAGGCTCCATAAAAAAATTCTCATAGGAGGGCTTCATTTAATTGTCCTATTGACACTCACGCATGAGGAGGGGTCGAAGAGAATTGAGGAAAAGCACTGAGAATGCTAATAATTTGAGTATCAAAATTTAAGGGCAAGGTGTCCTTTCCCTCTAAAATCTTGGCATTTATGGCCAATCAAATTCCCCAGGTTAGGGTGAGGGGAAGGGATTTGAAAGATTTAGTGGCCCTATTCTAATACCAATATTTTAAAGTTTCTTCTATGGATGCTCCTTGCTAGTGATTATGGAATCCAGTTAGTCCTTTAATTTCTTTTCAAATATGTTTTGAGAAAGGGAAAGAGAGGACAAGGTGGGGTTTTGTTTCGATATTAGCTTCACAAATGCAACACCTACCTGGTCCTTCATAGTGTATTTTCTATAAAATATCCTAGGCAAGGGCCATATCATCGAGGATTTTCCAAATGGATTTTCACCACTAGATCAACAACTAATCCATGCCTTCCATCACTAAGGCCTTATAACCAAATTTAGGATCATAGCCTCTTAAAGGGTTTAAGGACCAAAGAATTTCATCCTCATCATCATATAGGATGATATCACACTTCTTGAGACATTTTATGTAAGCTTTCCAAGCCTTAACATAAGCCTCATTGAGTTCTAGGTCTCGCCATGAGAGCCACTATTGAAGGTGATAGTTTACTATCGAGCCCTAAAAAATAAGGCTCATAGTATATAAACCTTTGGATCTTAAGTCTTGGATGAGAGGAGGAGTCAACTTATGTGCCACCTTGCTTCCAATATAGGGGTCTAGGCCCATCTAGACTTTGTCTCATTTTCCAACTCTTTGAATGAACCAATTCCCAATCAGTGGGAAGGCTACGATCATGGATTTTCAAATGATGAATGAGTTCAAAAGTTATTGTTTAGGGTTTGTATCCAATCCTTAAAAGAGATGGTGGATTTTTTTTTATCTTTTATGGTCTAAGCCCAAAGTTCTTGTCCCTGTAATAGTCTCCAAATGTTTTTAGTTGCGGGGGATTTTGAGAATAGAAACATATGTTTTATCCCCCAACGACCTTGAAATTTTGGGATAGTGATATTTTTCTAGGATAACAATGCCATACCTTATTTTACCAATCCCCTAACCATATGGAGTGATAGTAGAGCTACCTATTATGTTCAATGGTTCATTTCAGGATCCAAGCAAGGGACATCTAGTAAACTGGGATGGCCTCGAGGACATATTTGACTAGGACTAAGCATCCACTACATGATATCCACTTGTTGCACTAGGTGTTTAATTTTTTCTCAACTTTGGAAATGAACCATTGCCAATCTTCTTTGAGATATAGATTGTACTTTAGATGAAAATTGAGGTATTTGAAACCTATGTTGAAACTTGTTACATGAAAGTGGAAGGTGTGATTAATGTGCTACTTCTCATCCTATGAGAGACCCCTACATGTAATCATAGATTTTAAAGAGTTTATCAATATGCCCATGGCTACACAAAATATATCCAAGATATCTTTGAGATTTTCCACCATTCTTTTAGATCCATAACATAATATGAGAAAATCATCGACAAACAATAAGTGAGAAACAAAACAAGAATTGTTGATCAATATACCTTTGAAGGAGCCATTAGCTAAAGTTGCTCTAAGTGCTTTGCTTAAACCTTATGCTACTAGAAGGAATATGAGTGGGGATAGGGGGCACCCCTACCTAATTCCTCTCTTAGGATTGAAGAAGGGTGAGGCTACTCCATTTATTATCATTGCAAAAGAAACTAATCTTATACATCCCATAACCTAATCCACAAAGTGAAGTCTAAAACCCAGATGTATGAGTATGAGATGAAGAAAGAGCCAACTAACTTTGTCAAAAGGCATTTGTGAGATCCAATTTAACTATCATGACCTTCATATTTTTGGTTTTAACTAAATGGAGACCTTCCTAGGATACCCCAATACATTTTTAAATTTTCTTTCCTTCCAGGAAACCAAACTACTTAGGAGAGATTTGACGGGACATGATATCCGCCAACCTTTGGGAGATGATTTTTGAAATGATTTTTTATCCGAATTATTTTCGATGGCATGAAATGAGAGCAGATATATCATAAAGAAATGTACATAGATATCTTGGGTATCTAATAATATAACACAAATATATCATATATGCAACCATAAACATAGAGATACAATAATATACAATTTCTATTAATAAGAAAAATGTACAAAACTCTATAAATACAGAGTGAAAGACTCGCTAGAATGGTGGTAGATTATCTTTGAGAAGAGATGTGACAGATACTCACATTCGAAAGAATATTATTTTACAATGAGGCTCCAAAGGCCTTTTTATCATAAAGAAAATAAAAACCCCTAACCCTGGAAGATGAAAAGCCAACAATTTTGAGGACCTCGTTTTTGGGTAGTTTGGTGTATCAACTTCCTGGGGGCATAAATTTGGCATACGATCTCCATTTGGGGCGCATGATAGATCTTTGGAAAGGTATATTTAAGGAGATTCATTTTTGGGGCTGAATCAGAGCCTTTGGCTATCCTTGAAGGGTTGGATGTCGTATGAAAATCGACACTATTGGTTGACACAAAGATATTGTCCCTGGCGAAGCCACCCAATGTTGTATGGATGTGGGTGTGGTGTTGTC
>CBVK0100456331.1:0-14080 GCA_900067695.1 Picea abies
CTTGATCCTGAAAAACCTTCATTTAGGCCCTCAAAATGGCCCCGGAAGTTTAGGAACCAAAAAACTGCTGAAAATAGTAAGTTGCCAGAAAACTATTTTGAGCCAGTTGGAGTAGGTAGGTGGCCACTGATATCCACCTGGATCAATTTTGTAGATACTATTGTAGAGTGAGATAGTTTGAAATCTTTCATATCGGGTTGGGTTTTCAATCTTTTGAATGAGGGCTTTGAAGGTGGTGTTGAAGGCTACATGAGTCTTGCCAGATGTTTGAGAGTACTCCACTACCTTCCTCATGTCGTTTCCAATGAAGTCATAATAACTAAGAGAACTCGATGGAATTCCATCCCGGAAAAGACTCTTATCCTTTTGAAGTATTTGACAAGTTTTGAGTAACTCTTCTCTTCCAACCTCCACTATAAGACTTTGATTATCCTCAAATTCCACAAATCTTGGAAAGAAACTAGAAAGATAGATGATGGAATCTATGTGTTGATATTATGGTATTTGTGGGAGGTATTAGCCTCCATATGTAACCTTTGAGTAGAATATAATATTATGGAATCAAAAGAAACCCTAAACAGATGTATCAAAACCCTAGAAGACAAGTCGACTCAACAAAATATACAATATTAAGGTATTATCCTCCAGAAAGACCAGTTGGCTCCACAAGAAAAAGATAAACAAAAAATATAATTACCAGAAAGTCAGGTCAGCCCAGCTAGAAAATTCACTAGACAGAAGTATAAATATTGGATGTCTTGGCTCATTTGTTCATTCACTCTCACCTAGAAAACCAGAAATAGTGCGCAAGTTTGAAGGAGGAACAACAACAACTGCAGTTGGGCAGTTTTCTCTTGTTCATTCTTTTTGGTATATTTATCTTGTGCACTACCTTTGGAGAAGGTGCACTCTCTCTTGGTCATCTATTGGTTCTAGTGTGGCTTCTCAAAATCATTCTTTTTGTCAAAGGTTAAGGTGCTAGGGGTGGACTTTGTGCCTATGGTTGGGTGCCAATGGTGTAGCATTGTCTATGGTGAAACAAGCACATCTACATTATTTTGGCAGGTTATGGGCCTAAACCACCTTCGAAATAGTCTAACCATTGGAAGGTAGATCCACGGGTCTCTTTCAAGCTCGTTCTAGCACAATTGCAGTTGCAGTGCCAACACCAGTTGCAACGAAATTTTCTAAGAAGTGTTGGGACTAATTTTAGGTTGTCCTAGTGTGCCTTACCCTAGCGCATCTACAACTACCTCTAGATTGAAAGTTGGAGTAATTTAAAATTTTTGGGTTCGCCATTGCTTGTCACTGTTGCTGGATGGTGCCGTTGCTACCGAAGGTATGCACTTGTATATGTTTAAAATGTATCACTATCTTGAGGGTGTTTGCAAGAGAAGGGATATTTTATCAAGTTAGCAATAGTAGATCCAAAGGGATATTAGATCCAATAAATTCAGAGGAACAACACACTCTCCAGGTTGGAAAGAACATTTGTCTCATAAGAAAAGCAATTCAAGCGGAACAATATCCAAACTCCAGGTTTGCATATCATGTTTGATATTTATTGTTGCTTAAGTGAGTATTGCATTCCTTTATATTTTATTAATGCTAGGAACAAATGAATACTTAGTAGCATGTACTATTAATATAAATGCTTATTGTACGTAATTGCAATATGAACTAACATCTCCTCTAGGAGATATTTCTTGTTCTTGTTCTCAGACAAGACACCTTGGTAATGCTACAATGAATTACCATGAAATTGATATGTTATTATACAAAATGCTATTATATTGGAAATACTTTTTCTCTTGTTGTTTCTGTTTCAGGCAGGTTATCCTACATATTCCAGGAAAAGTTACCATAGAAAAGCAAGATTAGAAAGGACTCAGAGGGAGTCATTGATCATGAAGAAGCCATCCTGGTTTTGTGATACTTTGTAGGATGAAAAGGGGCATGCAACATATGGAAGCGTGGTCCAAGGATTCTCTCAGATAGAGGGAGTTGACTTCATAATTTTAGATGAAGGATATTGGAGGACTTAATCAAAGACATGGTGCAGGATGGAGTAGTGAGGCTCCATCACTTATCCACAGATGAGAAGATAACTAACATTTTCACTAAGCCTCTGTCTAGGACAAGATTGGAAGGAATGCAAATGTTTCCTTGGGGGATTATTGATGATTGCAGCATCGTGTCAATATTCCAAGATTGATCAAACATGCTTGATCATGTGGGAAGAGGCCCATATGTAATCTTCAACGGGTTGAAGATTCGAGTTGCTTCTAGATCTCCTATGTGTGAATTGCATTGGGACTTGAAACTCTCACGAGTAGGTGAGTAGTTAACTCGAAAGTAGGTGAGTAGCCCTGATAAGCATTGAGATGACTCTATCTCCACAAGAACTGTGTTGTAGACCAGGGGAGATAGGGAACATCTACATCCGTAGTAGATGTGATCTGACATATTCTTCGACGCACTGAAGACTCAAGGTGCTTGAGGTGAAATTCCACGTGTCTAATAGAATTGAGCTAAATGCATTCACAGAGTGATCCTGTGAGAGGATCACCATGAGGTGTTTGTGGCTCCAATGTGGTCTTAATTATTGTCATGGGACAAGAACGAACCGAGGTGCTAGACACATGTGTTCGATAACATTGAGCTAAATGAATTCATGGACTGATCCTATGAGAGGATCAACTATGAGGTGAATGTGGCTCCGATGAGGTCACGATTCTTGTCATCGAACAAGAATGACCCGAGGTGCTAGACACATGGTGGTGGACATGGATCATTAATATATCTAAATGAGGCTCATGGATATTGTGATGATATGTTTTGACGTCAAATTGCTACTAGATGATGATACTCAAGACATGGGTGAACACGTCATGCGGGTATAACCCATGATGATGATGGTGACACACACTGTAGCTCTAGTGTTTTCTAGTGGGTTGTGGCCCCTAGAAAAGATTGACAGGTCCACATGGGTGTAGCGATGTATGGCATGATGGTGCTACCTGTAGAATGGTCTGCAAGATTATGCGAGTCTTGCCCAGGCCATGTGAAGATGGATGGATGTGTTTGATATCATTAATACCTCCCTAGATAAGAGGGAGTGTTGATATTATGGTAGTTGTGGGAGGTATTAACCTCCACATGTAACCTTGGACTAGAATAGAATATTTTGAAAGAAAGAGAAACCCTAAAAATATGTGTGAAAACCCTAGAAGAAAAGTCGACTCAACAGAATATATAATATTAAGGTATTATCCTTTAGAAAGACCAGTCGGATCCACAAGAAAAAGATAAACATACAATATAATTACCAGAAAGTCAGGTCAACCAAGCCAGAAAATTCATTGGACCAATTAGTATAAATAGAGGACATCTTGGCTCATTTGTTCACTCACTCTCACCCAAAAAACCATAAACAGTGCACAAGTTTTGAGGAGAAGCAACAACAGTTGTAGTTGGACAATTTTCTCTTGTTCAGTCTTTCTGGTATATTTATCTTGTGTGCTACCTTTGGAGAAGGTGCACTCTCTCTTGGTCATCTATTGGTTCTAGTGTGGCTTCTCAAAATCATTCTGTTTATCAAAGGTTAAGGTGCTCGGAGGTGGCTTTTGTGCCTATGGCTGGGTGACAATGGTGTAGCATTGTCTACGCTGAAATGAGAAAATCTACATTATTCGAACACTGTGGTGGTAGAATTATCTTCTTTAAACAGAGTTTGGAAGTAGCTAACCCCCTCTGCAGCTGTATTAGGGAAGTTATGTTCCCATGTATCATTTTCTCTAGAAATTTTCCAAACATAATCAATGTTTTTCCTGTAATTAGCTAACGATGGAAGAATTTGGTGTTATCATCTCCAACCTTAAGCCAGATTACCCTACTCTTTAGACACCTTTATTTTTATTTTCCAAGGATAATCTTCCTTCTTTTATTTTCTAGGTGGCATATCTTATCCTTTTAGGAGCCTGATAAAAAACTAAATCATTCCGAGGAGAGCATAGAGGTTAGGGATTCTTCCACTTCTTAGAGAAGTTTGTCATCGTTTTCTCTTTTCTCTTTGGACCATTGGATCACAATTTTTTTGGCCTTCTTTAGATTATGTAGGAATTGAATGTTTTTTGATTCATTGAGGGAAATATAGAAGGGGGTCCAGAAGTCCTTTAACAGTTGAATGAAATCCTCTTCTTTGATCCATTTGGGTTTCAATTTGAAGTGGTTTTTCCATGGAAAGAACCACTTCTAAAAGCACCGAATGGTGATCAAAGTCTCCACCCACTAAAACTAATTGAAAAATTATAATGGCATCCTCCAAGAAATCCTCTTATACCAAAAAAATGATCAAGTTGTTTAGCTATTACAACCTCCCCTATCCTGAGGTTTTTCTAGGTTGGAGTGAGTTTGGTTGTCTCAATATCCAATAACCCAAATTGTTCCAAATTCTTGATGAAGAAGTTTGAAAGGTTATCCTATTATGCTACTATCCCCCATATCTCAAAAGCACCAAGAGATAAATTTAAGTCTTGTTGACCTACATGTGTCATAAATCTCATGTAATTCTTCTTGTATAGTCCATTCCAAATTTTCCTCTAGACTTGGAAATTTTTTATATCATCACGAGTTCCTAATATATTATCTTGCATTCCTAAATTTTGTGACCTGCATAACACTCACTTAATTTCCACGACCTTAATTTTGCATTATCCACACTTTGAATTTTTTTGAAAGTATACATTCATCCACGAGTGTGGAGCACTACCTCGATCACTCCTCCACCCCGTTGTACCTCATCTCGTCATCACACTCGTCCACTTTTCCATGGTCCCACCATATTGTGATCCCGATCATCCACCATTCCATTTTTCCTGCTCGTCCGCTCGTCCGCCCTCCAAATCCACCTATTTCCTTGTTGTTCCATCATCCTACCTTCTCATCATACTACTTATCCTGATCATTTGATTTTCCCACTCGTTCATCATCCTGATTCTCCATCACCCCCCACCATTCCATTTTTCCTGCTCGTCCGCTCGTCCGCCCTCCAAATCCACCTATTTCCTTGTTGTTCCATCATCCTACCTTCTCATCATACTACTTATCCTGATCATTTGATTTTCCCACTCGTTCATCATCCTGATTCTCCATCACCCCGTGATGCTTTATGTCTTGTCCTATTATGTTTCCCAACATGCATTAAATCATTCTTTCCAAAAATGACTACCACTCGTATAGGTGTTAATACCATTATTAATGACGAGTTTCTCAAGACAACTTCCCATAAATGTTAATACCAATTATCATTTAAAACCCTTAAATTAACAGCCCGTTTCTCAAGACAACTTCCCATAAATGTTAATACCAATTATCATTTAAAACCCTTAAATTAACAGCCCTGGAACGTGTTAAAACAAAGAAGTGTATTTTGATAATAGTGAATTGAAAAGTTGTAATTAAGTTTGTCACCTTGGATAAATATGTCAACTCGAAGAAAATAACAATTTTGTGGGGACACTATCAATATTTTGGGACAAGAAGACTAGAGATTTCAATGGTCACAAGCTTACAGGTGTTATTCTACATTACCACCCCTAGAAATAATTTGAACGAGATTTGGACATCCAAAATAACATCGGTAGGTTGTGTTCCAAAGGTGTACAATTTTAAGGAACTAATTTCATGACGTGTTGACAAATTTGATAAGGAAAGGAGAATTTTTTAGTTACATGGAGAATATCCCATCGCTTTAGCTCCCTCAATATTTAAGAGGATGTTTAGACTCCTTGAACCAACCATGGTTTTCAAGAGCACAAAAGTTGAATATTTCCTTAAGATATAGAAATGATTATTCGAACTTCTATAGGACTACCTTGAAGACCCATTTTTTCTCCTAAAGACCTCTCAAATAGTCAAGTATGTTCATTAATGAACTCATACAAAGAAATGGCATGGTTATTTTCCAGGATAAATAGACAAGAATCCACAACTATTGTTTCAAGCTTGCTTTATACATATTGTATTTTTCAATTCATGAAAACATTGTTTTCAACGGGGCAAGGATTATTTCAAGTGAATTATCATTTAAGCTTGAAAATTTATGCAAAAATAAAAGGTTTTATATGTCTTCATATTTTATTTTCGATGCAACCTACTGTCACGTGTTCAAAGGCCTACCCTTGGCCAAAAATATTAACTATAAATTTGATCCTGTACAAATGTGGTACCCTGCACTCTGGAAGCAAAAGGCTATGTATAATTTCTATGAAGTGCACAATGCTTTTATATCTCCTTTCAAAAGGTTAATTTATGGACCCGATACATCAAGATTATCACTAGAGGTTGCATCTTTCTTATCCATAAAAGGAAACATTGAAGCCATGGAAAATTTTAATGTTATCAGACTCTATTGCTCACATGAAAAACCTTCTTTCCTATCCTACTATGTTTCTGATAAATTATTTATAGTTGAGGTATGCAAACAATGCAAATTTAGGGCTCACCTTTTAAATGAAAAAAAGGAAAAAATAGTTTATCCCATTATCATGAAAGATTGGGGAAATAATTGTGAAAATAATTTCCCATCTAGATGAAACCTCAACTCAATTTGATTTATTTAACATCAAGCAAGCTAATGAGATCAAGAGTTTTGACCCTAATAAGTTATTCATGAACCACACGACGTTGGTAGGATATAGTGTGTCATTTTCCAAAACATTTTTATTTGGGGATGAAGAGGGTGACAGTCAAAACCCTCAAGGGTTACCTATGGAAAAATTGCAAGAAGATATTGAGACAGTAATGAGTACCAATTATCAACACAGACAACGAGGACAAGTTGTAAATGAAAGAAGTTCACGGTCCCTAAATGTTTCTAAAAAAAGTGGCTCAACCAAAGGAAAACACCATAATTCAATTGAAGAACAAATAAAGTCTTTGATTGATAATTCCAATGATGGAAGAGAACAAAACCCTCCTAAGGGAAATCTTGAGAAGTCACACACACTCCCAAATTATAGTAAGACGAAGAGAGGTACAAATAAAGAGGGAGAAGATGAATACATACCTGGAAATGAAATTGGCTCAGAAGATATGGAACTCGACATAAATGTTGAATAAATAGAAATTGCGGGTGAAGAGAAAAGACTTCAAGAAAGCAAAACAATTGCAAAACAATTGGCTACCTAAGAGAGAATTATATTTGAAGAAGAGTCCCTTACCCTGCATCGTGCTACATTCAATAAAAACTCAGGAAATTTAGTCATTGAAAAGGTGAATTCAAAAAATAAGAAAATTCAAGAGAAATGGAATTCAAAATTTGACTTTCAAGGAATTCCACCCTCTAAAGTCATGGAATTCCATGAGGCCACATAAAAGCTTTAAAGTTTTAAATTGGAGATATATAAAATGAAAATGCAATCCTAAAAGATAGATTAAGAGAATTGGAAAGTGCCTTGATGCTCCCACCATTATTTTCCAGTCTTATCGCCACCATACAACCCTTGAAGACTCTTGAAGGAAGACCAAAATCGAGCTCGAGATTGAAAGGAACATCAAATTTCCAAGATACTATTAGGATATATGTCAGTGATAACATCAAAAAGAGAATGTCCTTGATTCTTGAAACTTGGTTGTTGGCAACTAGCTTTGTCTCTTTAGGCTCACGAATGACACACTTCATGTAGTATCTTCAAGTAGACTTGGAAAACAATGAAGAATTCTATAGAGGAGTTATTTCTACTTTTAGTGCAAGGGTTTTAGGTCTTAGTGAATTTTGGAAAAAAGAAGAGGATTTGCCTTCAACAATCCATTTAAAACAATTAAAGGCATGTTGGGTTAAGAGAATTAAAATTTTAAAAGAAGTGTTAGTGGAATGTGATGCCATTAGAGTAAAAATGGGTGAATTATATGTAAATTTAATTGAGTTATAACTAATTGGGTCGATTGAAGACATGGAGGGCCCACACTTAATCATGAACTCAATACTCCTATCAAAGGAACAAATAGAAGAAAAGTTGGACTCCTTAAAAATCACATCAACAAAAAAGTTTAACGACCTGATTGAATATTCAGAGACAAATGTAGAGAGTTGGTTGGTCCATTATGTAAACAAAAATGATGATATGGAAGATACCCTCCATCAACTCTCAATGGATTTTAAAGATCTTGAAAATTCATTATTTGATATCAAAGTTAGACAAGAGATGATGGTTGCACACATGAGAGAATATATTGAAAATTGGTTAAAGAATGCTTTAATAAAAATAACAGAATCAGATTAGGAGAAAACAATTACAATTTTCTAGGCAGTTCTAACAAAAGAAATTATAAAAGACATCCCAACTAGCAAATGAGAGAGAGCAAATACATCATTGTAAGTCAAGCAATAATTTTTCATAATTTCCCATCTTCTACACTTCTCATTTAGAAATCATTCAACTTATGTCTTTTCATTCACTGAAATTTCATAGCTAATTTCTGATTGTTTTTTCCTTTTCTTCCAGGTCCAGGTATTTCCTTTAAAGGTCCATGGTAGCCCCATCCCATTCCGTTTGGACGAACGCTTTATATTAATTTTACATTTCACTGTAAAACCAAACAATTATTTTTTAAACTCCCTAGAGAACTATTTCGGGGAATAAATTTAATGATTTCTCAAACTTTGAGATTTTTGGAGTGTTCTCATCACATTCTTTTTCATTTTTAAATGCAATACTCATTTAAAGTTCTCTGCATTGTGGCCTTATATATATTTTGTCTTATGATATGACCAAATCTTTCTTATATTGTGATGGATGTGAGGAATATGCTAATATTATATAATGTTTTTTTTTACTTCTGTATAATATTGTAAATATATTATATTTCTATCTTGAATAAGTTCTTGGTCCTTTTCTCAGGAACCTTTCTTTGTGATTATACTTTTTATATTTAAATTGTATTTTCATAGTTAAATTTAATGATTAAAGAGGAGTACCACCTCTTTAAAAATGTAGGGCGATTTATCCTCGTAAAAGTTGTTGTTAAGATTTTGAACAATCTGAACATCAACATTTTTTGGTGACCATACTGGGGAGAAAAAAAGGTTGGTTTTGCATACTGGGATTTTAATGACTCAACCAAAATTGAATCAACCTCAGTTACAAGTGGGACTCAGAAATCAAGGAAATATTTTGCATCAACTGTATGATTTGGTGTTAACAACAAAAAAAAGTCGAGAAGAGCTTGAAAGATATTGGGAAACTCTTGCTCGGGAGGAAAAAAGAGAAATATCCTTGAGGCAAAGAAGATAATTGTGAATCCAAGAAAAACTGGAACCTTATAAAGGTCCACTAACAAGAAGTAAAAGTAAGAAGCTTCATCTTCACGAAGTTGGTCAAGGTTCAAAATTAGAAACAAGTCAAACCCTAACCATGGGTGATCGAGAAGAAATAAATGAGGCTCCTAATGAAGAAAAAGAAAGAAAATATAGACAAATAATTCCAAGAAGAAGAGCCAGGTCCATCCCACTTAATCTGCATGGATAACAATATACATTACCAACCCTCCCCCAAGGAGTTCTACCAAAATTTTTAGGTGATGGAATCATGGATCCAAAAATAAATATGGATCAAATTCTAAGTATTTGTGATATACATTTGATTGAACATGATGATGTGATGGTCAAAGTCTTTATGAAAATCTTGATAGGTCCAAATTATGAATGGTATATTTCTCTCCTAGCTCAATTAATTGGATCATTTGATGATTTAGAAAATATGTTCATGACTATGCTCAATTAATTGGATCATTTGATGATTTAGAAAATATGTTCATGACTATCACCCCCCATTGCATATCATACTTTGCTTACTCAGTTTACTCAAATCCATCTCAAGAAAGGAGAAAAAATCATAGATTTCAACTTGCAATTCTTTAAGACTTTGAATCAAATCCTAGAAGCCCAAAGCCCAAATGATCCCTTCATATTCAGATGTTATGAGAATTCCATGCCTTTGAATGTGAACTATGAAATTAGAGCTTCACAAATAAATGATCTACATAAAACAATTCAAAATGAAACGAAAATGGAAGAGTATGTGTTAGAGACCATTGTTGATCCCGAGATTATTCTTGGAAAAGTACATAGACTAATGGCTACTCTATCCATATCACCTTAGGGACCATATACTTCAAGAAGTGTTGAGAATTGATCATGGGGGATGCATCCTCCAAGGGGTTCCCCCTAATGTTAGAAACGATCCAAGAGCTTCCCAAGAAACAAGACAATAAATAGAGATGGCTCAAATGGGCAGAATAAATAGACAAATGTAGAACAAAATTATGAGACTTAAAACAAATAAAAATCTTGTTCCACCAAATCCAAACATAAGAGTTCCATTACAAGATCAAATGATAAGAAATGACAGAGTCGAAGAACATAGACCAAGAACACCTAGAGTTCCAAATCCTAATGTTGTTGTGCTACAAGAAGTTGTAGAAGAAGAAAATTTTGATCAAGGAGCATATGTAAACCAAGATGAAGTTTAAGAATGAGTACAAATGGATGAGGGTACATCATATTTTTACATTTTTTATGAATAAGAATATCTTGATTGTTCATAAGATAATTTTGTCCATACAAGAGCACAGGTAAATAAATTCAAGACAAGGGAACAACCAAAGAAAGAAAAAGCAAATCTAATACTCCATAACCAACAAAACAACAAACAATTGTTAATCAAACAAAGGCTCCATTAAAAATGAATTATAATCTGGTTGATGAGCTATACAAGATCAGAATTACCCTACCATTTATGGAGGTGGTTAAGATACCTCAACAAAGATAAAATATTTTGAAAATACTATATGATACAAATTGAAGAATATAATCTATTGCCATGAATTCAAGGAAACAACATAATGTTTCATTGATATGGCCAAGGGGCAAAGTCTCACCATTTTACATATCCATAGAAAATCATGATTTCACATTACATAATTTTTTGGTTGATAATGGAGCCACTAAGAACATCATGCCACTATGAGTGATGGAAGCACTTGGGATGGGATGCAGAAAATACTATGAGACATGTGAAAGCATATATGCCATTGATTTGAGAAAAGTCCCAGCCTATGGTGAAATAAAATATTTTTGTGCATGGATAATTGCAACCCCTCATATTACAACAATTTTCACTATCATAGTTGTAGATTTTCCTCTATCATACAAAGTTGTATTAGGAAAGGATTGGTGTTCATTAATTGGAGGGTATATTATGAATTATGGTAGTTCCATGATGCTTCCTAATAAATATGGGACAATGGTCTAGGTTCCTCAAAAGAATAGAAAACCTATATCATTCAAGAAGAAAGAGAATGAAGTAATGCAAAATTATATTGATACTGGAATTGGAAATTATGATGTTCTTAGTACAAAACAAATAAACCCTCTTAAGCAAGATACAAAAGATTCTTTCCAAGGTTTCTGTAAAACGTCATTTGATGGAACATGTTCTAAGTTGAGAAATGGAGTTGGTATCACTTTTAAAAGTCCTAAATTTTGTATCTATCCACATGCCATCATATTGGAAATCCTATGTATCGATAATGAAGTAAATATGAAGCATTGATCCAAAGAATGATTCTTGCTCTCCATATGAGAGTATAATATTTGGAGGTAACTGGTGACTCAGAGTTGGTTATAAATCATATCAATAATAAGTAATAAATGAAGAAATAAAAACTAACAAATTATGCAAGAAAAGCATATGAACTCATGGATTCATTTAATTCTTTCAATATCTCTTTCATTCCTAGAGAAAAGAAAAAAAAAGTTAATTCATTGGCAATAGTTGCATCTCTTTTCAATTCAAATGATTCCCAAAATCAAAGTATATTTCATTTCAAGAGAAATTTTCAGCCTTCAATACCTGATAATCAAGAATATTTTCAAGTCTTTGAAAATGATGAATATATTGTATATTTCATCACAGATCATGATTCAATGTTATCAAATGATTCAGAAGAAAACCAAGATTCTCTCAAAGAACTTGAAGATTAGAGTATTGTAGTTTTTCCTAAGGATTGTTTCAGTTTGGAATCTCTTTTTACAAGATATGACCATAAAAATCTCTAATCCAAAAGAAGAGTCAACTATTAGGAAGGTTCAAGAGACACAAAAAATCAACATTGGTACTCCTGATTCTCCAAAGTGTTTAAATCTTGGTACTAGCTATACAATTGAATAAATTGATCAATATACTTCATTGTTCAAGGAATTTTGGGACATTTTTTCTTGGAGTTATGATGATTTCAAGGAATGTGACAATTCTATATTCCAACATATCATATCGATCAAAGAGAGATCAAAACATGTTAAGAAAAAATTAAGAATGATAAATCCCAAATTGAAGCCCTTGGTAAAAATGGAGTTGGAAAAAATGAAGAAGGATGGTATAATTTTTCCAATCAGACATTCAGAATGGCACTCAAATCCTCCTGTAGTTAGAAAAAAGAATGGAGAAATTCGTCTTTGTGTTGACTTCAGAGATCTCAACCAAGCAAGTATTAAACATATTTTTCCACTCCCAAACATGAAGATGTTATTACAACAGGTCATTGGTTCTACTTGAATGTCCATGTTGGATGGTTTTTCTGGATATAACCAGGTGCTTGTTGTTGAGGAGTATTGACCCAAGGCTGCCTTTGTTACACCATGGGATACTTATGCTTATATTCACATGCCTTTTGGGTTGAAAAATGCTGGTGCGACTTTTCAAAGGGAAATGGAACATGCTTTTAAATATTTGATTGGAAAATTTATGGAGACTATCAAGATGATCTAAATATTCACTCAAAACTAAGGGAAGAGCATATCAAACATATTAGACAAGTCTCTGAATGTTGCAGAATGCATGGAATATCCTTAAATCCTAAGAAATGTTTATTTGCAGTATCATAAGGAAAACTGTTGGGTCATATAGTGAGTAAATAAGGCATATATATAGATCCAGAAAGGATTAAAGCCATCAATGATCTAAGTCCTCGAACATCTAAAAAGGGAGTGCAATCCTTTTTTGGAAAGATAAATAATGTACGAAGATTTGTCCCATACTATTCTACAATTTTAAACTCAATCAACAAATTTTTGAAGAAAGACTATAAATTCAAATGGATTACAAAGCTTCAAGGAACATTTACAAAAATAAAGCATGAAATTACTACTGCTCAAGTCCTTGTCAACCCAAACTTTGATAAACATTTCATATTGTATTCATTTTCCTTAGAGGAAACTATTGCTTCCATATTGACACAAAGGAATTCAAAGGGAGAAGAGTTGTCAATCAATTTTATGAGAAAGACATTGCATGATTATGAATTGAAATACTCAGAAACAGAAAAGCAATCCCTCTCTGGTTAAAGAAATATCACATTTCAAAACATATATTTTTTCGTTATGTGTCATAGCTTATGTCCCGAGCTCTCGAGTAAAGATGTTTCTTAATCAACAACTTAGAGAAGGAAAATGGGAAAATTGGTTTGTTAAAATCTAGGAGTATTTCAAAACATATATTTTTTCGTTATGTGTCATAGCTTATGTCCCGAGCTCTCGAGTAAAGATGTTTCTTAATCAACAACTTAGAGAAGGAAAATGGGAAAATTGGCTTGAAGTAATCCAGGAGTATGATATTGAAATCAAGCCTCTAAGAGTAGTCAAGGGACAAGGATTATGTAAATTAATGGCAGGAATTGAAGCAGTAAATACATATATATCAATTTCACTAGGGTCATCTTTGTCAACATCTAAATGGTATTAAAATATAATATTTTATTTGAAGTTTGGGAAGTTCCCCATTGGAATGTATTTCAAAGAAAGAAGGTTCTTAAAAATTAAGGCCAATCAATATGTGTTAGTTTCTGAAGTTTTATTTCGGGGGAATTTTGATGGAATTTTACTAAGATGCATCAATTGCTCGAAGGCGCAAAAATGATTATAAGAATTTCATGAAGGTGTTTGTGGAGGACACTTTTCACCCACAACAACTACCCATAGAATCATGAGATTAGGTTATTATTTCCCAACCATCTTTAAATA
>CBVK0100456361.1:0-12913 GCA_900067695.1 Picea abies
CACATACCCAACATATTGGTTGTTGTTATGATGATGATGGGAGAATAGGTATCAATTCCATGAGTAGAGGTGAAGGAAGATGCCCCCTATCAAACAATGGAGGCAAGGATTGCTTCAATGTCCTTCCTTCCCTTTCCATTAGCCACTTCATCCCCTTCTTCTTGTCCTATCAGCATTATTGAGGTCTCTATGGTCCTCTTTTATGATCAAGGATAGGTGGCTAATCTTTTATTTTATACATCTCTGGCCTACGATATTATTTCATGGATTTTGTTAAGTTTGTTATTTTATGGATGATAACTAGGGTATTTTGCATCACTTATCTTGATTTTTTACTTCCTTTAGGAAATAGAGAGATCTCTTCATGGTCCTTCTTGTTGTATATTTTTTGAATTAATATAATTAGTTTAGACAATTTTGGATTCTGCATGCTACAAGGGAGGGGACATTATGCAAAGTTAGGGCTTGTTTGTTTTGGGGTTATTTATGAATTTCTTTGAGAAAAATGTGTTGTAACCTTTTAAAGTAGGTGATATCCCTCTCTTGTCTTATGTAGATTATAGTTAGTTATTGAGAACCCTAACATAACATTAACGATATTAGTTCTCTACTCTAAAACTATTTTAGAAATATTGCTCAAAACATTAATATGATTAGTTCTCTACTATGCAAATACATCTTTAAGAAACCTTACATTTTTTAGGAAAAACTTAAGGTTCAGTAAGGTCGGAGTTACACAATCTTTGTTGTTAAAAACTTAATTGCAAATTTGTGCTAACGAAATAGTGATTTGAACCCTAATCATAGATGAACATCTAAATAGATGAACATTTTGATATTCCTTGAAATGTTTCAAAACACTCTTCAATTTCTTTTAAAATAAAACCCTGACACCTTGACACCTTAACTCTCCAATTTTGTCATGACATTTTTTGTGGTATGCAAAGAAATTGTTTCTTCCTACAAAAGAACTAGTGTGGTATATTTTATCCTAAGGGACAATAAGTATCCAAATAGGTAAAGAAAAATCCAAGCAAAGAAGTAGTTTATCGGAAAGCTACAATAAAAGACTGTAAATTTGTCTCTTGTGTGTGTCCAATTGTGATGATTTCATGTATTTAACCACTATTAAAATTATGCTAATTTAATGTCTCTCTTTTTAAGCAATGGTATGTTGTATTATAGTTTCATGGTTGCTACTATAATGAACATGTACTCATGCAAACAACCAATTTAACACTTTTTAATTAATATTATAATATATTAAAATAATATAATTAATTTTTTAAAGGTGAAAAATAATGAATATTTTAATAACGTGGTGAGAATATATATCCCAAATATTGAATATTTGAATAAGTTGTACATTATTATTATCATTATTATAATCTAATTTTAAGGTCACAAGCAAGCTAGACACCAAATTGGTGTATGGAATCCTCCTTGTTTGTGGGATAATGGATTGCCTCCGCACAACGATTTGACTACTAAAGTCTATGGAGATATAGGTACCCTACCCCCCTCTAGATTTGAACTTGTGACGTCTTAGGAGGAAACACATGTTCTTAACCATTAGGCCCACTGAGCCTTGTTATTGTGGTGAGGATGTTGGTTCTTGATATTCTTGGATTTATCTTTTTCCTAGAGCACTAAGATTTTGTTGGATGTACCTGTAGTGTTAATCAATCCAAGTTTCACAAGATTATCTTTCTCTCAAATCAGAGCATCGCAAAAACACTGAGGAGCAACTTGTTTATAATAAATCCCTAGAGATTCTCTAGTGTCATAAAAGGTAGATGCAAAAAAATAATATTCACTACCAAGCTTAGCAAGAATAGTGTGTATGCATTGATCTTCCTTCAAATCTAGTTGGAATTATATACACAAAATTCCAAGTATTTTGAACTTATATAAGTAATATTCAATGCAAAGAAAATCATTTGGACTTCAATTCATTAACTAATTTTCCAATTGGCGGGCTCTAATAATATTGTGTTTACCATACACAAATTCAAGCTTTTCCCAAGCTTTATCTAGGCCCTCAGTTCCTTGAAGGTGAAACCTTAAATCAAGAAAGATGGACATTCTGAGTAGTCCACGTGTTTTGTCATTCATATTATCTCATTTGACATACTTTTATAATTAGTGGGTTCTTGTTCCTTTCCCAAGTTAATATGGTACAGTCTTTTACTTCTTAATACATCCTCCATATGGGATTTCCATGAGAGGTAGTTGGCATTGGTAATAAAAATATCACTAGGAGAATACATATTAAATATGAAGAGAACATGGATTTAAAATCTAAAACAAATGGTCTAGATGGAAAACTCTTGAAAAAATAGGATATTTAAAAAATAACGGCACTAAAAACGGTCTTCATATGTGAAATTTATTTCCTTTTGAAACAAGGCATAAATGGTAACCAAAGAGCCACGTGGAAAGTAAAAGTTGTTTCTCATGGTGATGCTCCTCATAACTGTGTCTATAAGTTCACTTTTAAATAGCTTACTTATGACATGACCCACTTTTATAGAATAAGTGAGAATCACTTTTACAATGAAGTTACTTTGTTTTGAAAGTTGCATGCAAAAAAATAACTTAAAATAAAATATTTAACTTATTTAATAGTGATTCACTTTTATAATTAAGTGAAATGCACTTTACAATGAATGCATGAACTTTTCAAAAAAAAGTAACAAAAACAAGACTTGAAATCAAGATCTCTTACTAAGTAAAGTAACTTTCAACCTAGTGAGCTAGTGAAAAACACATTATAGTCTTAAGAAGGAGGATTGAGGGTGTTTTTGTTGTTTTTGTGGAAGAAGGCCTTGGACTGCATGATCAATAAAAACTCATTTTCATGCATTCACACACAAAAAAAATTGCTTCTCGACAACAACTAAATTTTCCCTATGTTTTCGATTTAAGAAGATCGCACAGAGCACATGACAAAGAACATACACAGATAGGAAAACCCATTCCGCTTTGTTTATGATTTTCCAAGATCGAAGAGAGAGGGGAAAGAGAATACCCAGATAAAAAAGAGTAGAATCCTAGAAATAAAAAAATAAAAAAAAAACTAAAATATTTGTTAACATTATTGCTCATAATCATAGTCCTAATACCACCTTGTTAACTTGAGTTAGTTATATGGACAATTAATTGTGGTTATTGATCATTGTATTATATGTACTTACTTCGTGAATACATTAATGTGGAAATTAGTGGCTTATGTCTTTTACGGCCATCTCCTTGTTTCTTGATCTTCTTGATCTTTCTTGGTTTTTTTCATTATGTTTTTTCCCTAATTTCTATCATGTGGTATGAGAGAATTGTTTGATACCTACTAGCATGTGGAATAATAATTTATGAACGCTAAGGTGTGAAGGGTTTCGTTTTGAGGAAGAGGGGTAGAATCAAGCTTATGATCTAAGGGACCATTATCTCGAGCCATGATGATGTTTTGAGAGGATGAAAAAGAATCTGCAACTGCAACAACACAAACAAAAGTGAAATATGAAAAAGTTTTAGTAAGATCATTCTTGGGTGAGTTAATGTGTTTTTGCATGGAAGAATTCTTGTTATGAAATCATGCACATCATGGGAGAATATAAGTCTAGTGTAATTATTTGATTTTAAAATAAATATATATTGTTGTGAGTTTAGCCTACGCACAAAACTGGCACATTTAATGTACACTTGGTTGAATTTCAACAATGTAATGAGATTTATAAAAAAATGGAAATTGTTACAGAAAACCCTATTGTTATTATAGTCAGGATATGTAATGTCATTACATTCATAATAATGAATTCAGATTTGTGTTTTAGGTCACTCCCTAATTTTTATCCAAGAATTTAAACAAGTTGTATATATGTAGTCTGGGCTGTGAAAATTTGATAGGTTGTGTCCAGTCTAGAACTATTGAATCTTAAAGCCGTGCTTTATGATAAAATGTGAAGCAAAGAAAACAGAGAAAGAGAAGAGTAGAAATAGAATTCAATATATTAGGTATGTTAGGAAAAGAGTATGAAATGCAAGTAAAAGAGTACAATAGAAAAGGGAAACTAGCTGAGCTAAATAGGCTCAAGCAAATCAAGAAATGATAGTACAACTAGCTAGGACAGCTGGCAATGTATAGTCAGACTGTTGAGGTTACATTATATTTAACACTCCCTCTTAAACTCAACAGTTACAAACATCAGCACTGATGATGCCCAAGTGTTGTCTCTGAAATTCAAAAATGGATTTTCCCAGTGGCTTTTTGAAGATATCTGCAATATGATCTCGAGAGCCACAGAATTGAAGTGCAATATCACCATTATTGACTAGCTCGCGGATGAAGTGAAAGTGAGTGTCAATGTGTTTTCTTTTCTTGTGAAACACATGATTTTTGGATAGAGAAATTATTGAGGTGTTGTCACAGAAGATAGGAGTTGGATCATTTTCTGTATGTGACATATCTTTCAATATTCTTCTCAGCCACACAGCTTGACAGGAAGCTAAGGTAGCAGTGACATACTTTGCCTCTGTAGAAGATATTGATACAATTGGTTTCTTCTTTGATGCCCATGAAATCAGGTTCGTGCCTAGGTGAAAAACATGTCCTGAGGTGCTTTTCCTGTCATCTAGGTTGCCTGCAAAATCACTGTCTGTGTAACCAAAGAGATGATGATCATCAGATTTAGTGTACCATAAGCCAAAATTGAGAGTTCCTGCAACATATCTCAGAATTTGTTTCGCCATCTTCCAATGAGAATCTTTGGAGGATTCCATGTATCTAGAAACAAGGCTGGTTGCATACATAATATCAGGCCTAGTTGTTGTAAGATACAACAAACTGCCTACTAAAATTTTGTACAGGGTAGGGTCCACTGTAGGGCCTTCATCTTTCTTGCTCAATTTTGTGCCTAAAAATATTTCATTATGCCAAGATCTATCATCTCAAACTCAGATTACATGGCATGTTTAAAATTGGTTAATTCAAGATTTCCAGTATATATCATGTCATCAACATATAAACATACAATCAAAATTTTACCATGTTGATATGTTTTGGTGTAAAGAGTTGGCTCATTTTGGCTTCTGTTGAAACCATATTTGATTAGGTAAGTGTCAATTTTGTTTTACCAAGCTCTTGGATCTTTCTTTAAGCCATAAAAGGCTTTCTTCAACCAATATACTTTGGTTGGCTTCTCTTGGACTTCAAATCCAGGTGGTTGATCGACATAAACTTCTTCTTCTACAGGAAAGCTGACTTAACATCCATCTGGTATACTTTCCATTTGTGTTAGGTTTCTATGGCCAATAGAGTCCTTACAGTGTCTAATCTTGCTACTGGAGCAAAATTTTCACCATAATCAGTACTTAGTTGTTGTGAGAATCCTTTGGCAACAAGTCTTGCCTTGTGTTTTTCAATCTGCCCTTTTTCATTGAGTTTAGTTTTGTAAACTCACTTGACACCAATACTCTTCTTGTGTCTGGGAAAATCAACAAGATAACATGTCTTGTTCTTTTCAATGGAGTCAATCTCTTGGTTCATGGCTTGAACCCAATGTAGCTCCTTAGCTGCTTCTTTAAAGGATGTAGGTTGACATGACATTAATGCAAAAAGATTGTGTTGTTCAATGTCATCCAACTGTTGATGGATTTCTCTCAAACTTTGAGTTCTCTGATTTTAAATTTCAGAGGATGAGTCTCTACTTGAAGTTGAGTTATCCTGAGAATTTCCAGGTCGTCCTTGTACCTGCAATCTTGGAAGAGCTTGTTGAGGTATTGGCTATCCTGAATTTTCTGTGTTTTCAGAATTGGGCAGTAATGGATTTTGACTGTCCATTTGTTGATTTTTAGATTCGTTCTAGAGTTGATTTTCCAGAAATTTTACATCTCTACTGAGAATTAGTTTCTTTGAGATTGGATTGTAAAGCCTGTATGCTTTAGATGTTTCACTATATCCAGTAAAGATACATTTCTCACTTATATCATCCAGTTTCTTCCTTAATTCGGAAGGTATGTGAACATATGTTATGCATCTGAATGTCCTTAGATGCACAACATTTAGCTTTGTCCCACTCCATGCTTCTTGAGGGACTTTCATATTTAGACTTGTGGTTGGAGATATATTCAAGAGATAAGCTGAGCATGCTATTGCTTCAGCCCAAAAAGTATTTGACAAAGATTTCTCTCTGAGTAGGCTTCATGCCATGTTCATTATTGTCTGGTTTTTCCTTTCAAGCACTCTATTCTGTTGTGGAGTATACATGGTTGTAGTTTGCATGATAATGCCTTGTGATTTGCATAAATTTACAAATTCGTTGGAGTTGTATTCTCCTCCTCCATCTAACCTGAGAGCTTTTATATATTTGCCACTCTATTTTTCATCTTCTGCTTTGAATTCTTTGAATTTTGCAAAAGTTTTAGACTTGTGTCTGAGAAAATAGATCCAGATTTTCCTGCTAAAGTCATCTATAAACGTTAGAAAGTAAAAGCTACCACCTATTGACTCTATTTGCATTGGTTCACATAGGTCAGTGTGAACAAGTTTGATATGTTGTTTGTCTTGAGTGGAGGACTATGGAAAACTAGTTCTCTTATGTTTTCCAAGTATGCAAAACTCACATGGGGAATTTTGTTCTATGAAGATAGGAAGACCTTTGGCCATGGAGTGCTTTTGTAGAAGACTGAGACTCTGAAAGGGTAGATGTCCAAATATTATATGTCAAACCATAGTTTCATTGGGGGTAGATGCACTTTGTGCATATGTTTGGATCAGGTTTGTAGTTCTGAGGTTCAGGGGAAACATCCTATTCTGAGTCATGTAGATTTCAGAAATCAATTTTCTGATGGGGGTCTTATCATATATCTTGCAAGATGATCCCTCAAAAAGTACCTTATATCCATGTTCAATGAGTTGTCCTACACTTAGCAGATTATGTTTCAGATCTGGAACATGATAGACATTGTTTATGTCTTTCTTTACGTTTTGTTTAGTAAGAATAGGTATAGTTCATTTTCCTTGAACTTTGACTAGGGAATCATTTCCAAGTGTAATATCAGATGAAATTGAAGAATCGATGCATGAAAGTAAATCTTTGTTACCTGTCATGTGATTGCTGCATCCACTTTCCAGCAACCAGAGATCTTTAGGTTGTTCTTCAATCTTGTGGCATGAGAGAAACATACCTCTTGAGGTTTCTCCCGTATGATTTGACACATGTGCTCTGCCTGAGAGTTGATCTTCTTGCTTCTTCCTGCATTTAGATTCATAGTGCCCATACTTTTTGCAATAATAGCATTGTATGCTTGATTTTTCATTTGATCTTCTCCCTCAGCCTCTTTGAGGCTGGAAATTATGATTCTGGTGTTGTTGTCTGTAACCTTGGAAATTTTGATTCTGGTTCTGTTGTTTGTTACCTCCACTTGAGTGTTGGTTACTTGTAGTATCCCCTCGTCCTTGGTGACCTTTGCCTCTTCCTCTGTCTCTCCCTCTGTTGAAGGAGAATTGAGTTTTGAAGGCATTGGCGATTGACTCATCTGTGAGGTACAGTCTGGTCTCATGTGTGAACAGGGAACCAACTAGTTCATCTATTGAAAAACGTGACAAATCCTTGGATTCAAGGATTGTTGTAAAAACCATTTCGAATTTCTTTGGTAAACTTCTGAGAACTTTCTCAACAATGCGTTGATAAGGGATGGCTTCACTAGTAAATATGATCTGGTTCACTATTCCCATGACTTTGGTCATAAACTGATCCACATTTTCAGACTCTGTCATTCTTAAAGTCCCGAATTGCATCCTCAAGGTCTGCAGTTTAACTTTTTTGACCCTGTCATTTCCTTGGTAGGTTGATTTAAGGATGTCCTAGGCCTGTTTTGAAGTACCAGCACTTGTGATTTTTGAGAAAATCGAGTCATCCACAGAATTTTGAATTCATAATTTGCCTTTATTCTCTTTGTTCCTCTGTGTTAACTGAGCAATTCTCTGTTGGTTTGTCATGGCAGAAAGGTCTGCTGGATCTAGTTCCACATATCCAAGATCCACTAGATCCCAACACTCTTGTGCTTGCAAGAAGGATCTCATTCGAAGAGACCAAAACTCATAATTCTTTTCAAGAAGAATTGGACCTTGAGTTGGTCCTAAATTGCTAGATGTGGCCATCTTTAAAGAATTTTAACAAAATAGAAAAAAATTGTTGGAAAATTTTGTGTTTACCTGTTTCTTGCGCGTAAAAGCTAGGTCTTCTAATTTCTTGCAGTGACTTCGGACCGAAAAATGCGGTGTAAACCACTTCTTTGACTTCGATCAAGCTCGATCTGACTATCCGAGAGAAAGATCTACTGATTCAAGGCTCTGAGCTATATTCTTTAGCAACTGTAATACTGCAACAACTGTAGCCCCTTTAATGGTGGAATAGGGCTTTCTGAGTTTACTCGAGAGCCAAAGAAAGTTTAGCTTCTCATATGACCGTGGACAGAAAAAACCAGGTGCTACGGGCTTTCGCGTTTTGAGACTTTCACGTTTCGACGCTGAAGGTAGTAGTTCCTTCGAATAGCCGAAATGCGAAATTGCTTCAAGGATCAACGATCCTCGTTGATTTGAGATCAACGACCACAGTTTCTTTGGAATACCGTGATCAACAATCTACAATCCTCCACGATCGGAGATCTAACAGTCCAGATCTACACTCCATCAACGACTCAGATTATTTCGTAATTTCGTGTATCGTGATTTCACGAGACTCTCGCCTATGATTTCCCAGTAGACGAAATCGCGATGGTGCTTGCATCGACAGTCTATATCCTCCTATGATCTGATAGTCCAGATCCTTTTGGGATTTCGCGAATCGGTATTTCACGACTCTTGAACTCTTGTCACGATGTTCTCCAAACCTCGAACTCCAAAATTTTGATGGCACTTGGATCTACTTCCACCTGTCCTCTGAGATGGACAGTCCTGATTCTCTCACGAAATCTTCTTTCCCTAGTCTTCACCTTCATTCTCTTGGTGCCAAAAAAAAATTTCGATGGCTTCCGGATCTTCGCCACCTGTCACTCCAGATCCAACGGTTGGAGTGATTTCTTGATTTCGAGATTTCGCATATCGGGGTATGGAGTGAAGTCTCCTCTGCTCATCCAATGCCCAATTCTCGATTTCGCGATAGCGTCAGATCGATGGTGCACGATCTTTCTCAATCCAATGGTTCAGATCGAGTCGTGATTTCGCGATTCGCAAATTCTCACCACAATGTTCTCTAACCTTCACTCCCTGCGAGTCAGCGAAATGTCGAGATCTCGCCACGTGTCCTCCTTGATGGACGGTCCCAACGATTTCGGGATTTCATGACTTCGCAAGTCGGCTTTCCTCCTATGCGCTCCAGAGGACTAAACCTCATGCACTTTCTCCCAGATCCGACGGCTATCGGTCCTCTACGCTAAATCTTACGGCTGAAAATATTTTGCCTTCTCTACGCGCTCCTTGTCCTTTCTAAACTCAATTAATGCCTCCGATCTGTTAGCAGGATCGATCTTACAGCTACGCCTTTTCGTTCTTGACTACTTTAGCGTGTTCTTTGTTGTTCTTGCAGAGAGTTTCTCCTGAAGCAGGAAATTCGTGAATCTTTCACGAATTGAAAGACTTTCACAAATTCTTTAAATCTTTATGCCCTCTGCAACAATCTTTCACGAGTTTGTGAGAATTTTCTGAATTCTTTAAACACTTTTGCCTTCTGTAGCAATCTTTCACGAATTTGAAAGAATTTCTCGAGATTTTTAAATGTTTCTGCCTTCTACAACTTTGACTCCTCAATCTTTTGAGCGTATTGCGCTCTATTTCCTCATGCGTGCTTTCTGCTACGATCTTTTGAGCAGAGAGCAGACTACGGATTTCTCTCCAGGCTTTGTGAAGAATCTTGCGTCCTATGCTCTCGTTCACAATTTAAGCTCTGTGCTGTTAGGATCGGGTTGCTCTCTAGATTGTGTGGAGAGGCTTACTGTTGAAGCTCCAATACCATGATAAAATGTGAAGCAAAGAATATAGAGAAAGAGCAGAGCAGAAATAGAATTCAGTATATTAGGTATGTTAGGAAAAGAGTACGAAATGCAAGTAAAAAATTACAATAGAAAAGGGAAACTAGTTGAGCTAAATAGGCTCAAGCAAATCAAGAAATGATAGTACAGCTGGCAGTGTACAGTCAGACTGTTGAGGTTACATTATATTATAAATATATATTGTTGTGAGTTTATCCTACTTACAAAACTGGCACATTTAATGTACCCTTGGTCGAATTTAAACAATGTAATGAGATTTATAAAAAAATGGAAATTGTTACAGAAAACCATGTTGTTATTATAGTCAGGATATGTAATGTCATTACATTCATGATAATGAATTTAGATTTGTGTTTTAGGTCACTCCCTAATTTTTATCCAAGAATTTAAACAAGTTGTATATATGTAGTATGGGCTGTAAAAAATTTGATAGGTTGTGTCCAATCTAGAACTGCTGAATCTTAAAGCCGTGCTTTAAAGGCCAAGGAGAAATAGTAGATCAAATTTATTGGCAGTACAATCAACATGACGATAACTGTTGTTGTTATGCCTTTTGGGCTGGTTGGAATATTGGATTCTTGAATGTTGGAGTCATAATCATGCTTCCTTCCTCTCCTGTTCTCTACAATACTCGGTGTACTAAAACCATAGGTTTCGTCGGTGTACTAAAACCATAGGTTTCTCAAAGCTTCGAGTTGTTTCTTGTATTCAATATAGAAAAGCTAATCTTCCTTGATGGTATTTGGACACTTTCGGTGATATTCGAAGTCCCTTATTTTCTTCACAATTTCTCTTATCTCTGGCTTATTAAAGAATCCTCTCTTCTGTAGATCGTAAGTCCCAGAATCATCTATTCGAGATGATATTGAACTACATCTGCCATTGTTAATTTATGTGGAGACCAGAACCTTAGTTGGTAGTACCTCAAAGGGTGCAAATAGCTATCTAACGGAAGACAAACACACAATAGTTTCGCTCAGAGTTTTGATCTAGCGAGCCCCATGTTCAAACTCGGATTTCTGCTATGGAGAAAACTGTAATGGAAACACACAACTTGGTAAAATGATCCATGATTCAAAGTGAACGTCCATGAGAAGGACATGGCCTCCATTGTATCTTACTCGTGACCTAGTGAAAGGGAAACTGAAAAAAAATATAAGCTTAAATTGAGCATGTAAGGTGAACCTGTAAACCTGTGCACGGAAGAATGGTAAAGTGTAGAAGGATAGTGATTTGAAACTCTAAATATGAAGAAGTGATCACCAATTTTTTATTCATGCCATTGAAGTATACTCAGTTGTTTTTTAAAATTGACGTAACCTTGCATTTGCTGAAGAATTTTCTATTTGGCCGGCTAATTTCAGAATTCCACCTAGAGAAATTGCTTTTGTGAAACACTATTAGAAGTTTTTTTAACATATATGCCATCTGGAGTTTGAAATTTTCAGTTTATACATTTTTAAACGATTTGGATTGTTAATCACAGGAATCTGTTTGGAAATGGCTAATTGTCGCTGCGAAGAGAGAAAATATGTGACATTTGCAATAATAATAAAAATCACAAGACTCATTAAAACTCTCATGGAAAAAATGATGTGGGCAGAAGCAAAGGAAAGACAAAATAACACACAGACAGATTTTATTGTTTGATGATCAAAATGGTTACAACTGACTCGTTTTTATAGAGGTCTTGTAAGACTCTAGAGAGTCCATAGAGTTCTCGGAGCAAGAAACATCTAGAAGAGTCGGTGACTATGTTGGTGGATTGTCGGTTGAGGAATTGTCTAGAAGATGGTGGAGGTTTCCGGTGGTAGGTAGAGTAGAAATTAATGCTTCCAATACTCCCCCTACTAATTACATCAATATATACAATGCTCAATGCTTCTCTCAAATACTCAAATTGGTCTTGTGCTAAAGCCTTTGTAAATATGTCTGCAAGTTGCTCCTTTGATCTGCAATGTTGTAGGATAAGTTCTCCATTGTTGACAAGTTCTTGAATGAAGTGATATCTAGTGTCAATATGCTTTGTCCTCTTGTGAAAAACATGATTCTTTGATAGTGCAATGGTGGACTTGTTGTCACAATAGATTGTAGTAGGCTCCTTTTGATTATGCGTTAGATCCTTCAATATTCTTCGCATCCAAATTGCTTGACATGTTGTTGATGTACCTACTACATACTTTGTTTTTGCTGATGAGATTGTCACTATTGGTTGTTTCTTTGATGCCCATGCTACAACTCATTTTCCAATATGAAATGCATATCAAGATGTGCTCTTTCTGTCATCAATAAAATCACTATATCCAACCAACTGCAAATTATTTGAAGTAGAATACAATATGTCATGATTCATAGTTCTTGCAATGTATCTTAATAACCTTTTTCCCTACATTAATAAAGAAGCATGAAATACATGCATGCAAAGATCGAGATTCATACCACAACATAAAAGATATGCACAATATACCATGCACAACATTAACTAGCAAGCATGGATATTATAAGTATAGATCTATGGTATAATAATTTGATACGCATCGGAAATAAATACATAAGCAAAGGAAACCATAACAGAGAGCAATTATCTTTTATAAAAGACACCAACTGTCTGCATACCAAGGATTTTGAAGGGATCATTTCTTGTTCACTTGCCTCTTCGAGGGGGCATCCTCCTATTGAGCTACCGCTCCAAATACAATATTTCTCTTCATATCTCATTACATTGCTTGAACCCCTTTATATAATGTTACCATCACCTAAGAACATTATAGAGGAATCTTCTAAAAGTAGAACCTTCTAAGAAGTCCTCTTACATTTATTATATCTAACTACCCATTTATTATATTTAACTACCATAGTGAGCCTT
>CBVK0100456362.1:0-11327 GCA_900067695.1 Picea abies
ACTTTCGGATGCCTTGACACTGTACTTTTTGAGCCTTGAGTACAGACTCAGGAACAACACCCGACAACGGCGCCAAAAGATGTTAGTGCTAGAAATTGCCCCTAGACTACTATAGGGTCAAGCCTAGCACATATTCGGTTATTGCAATGATTTTTTTATAGATCAGGATGTGTTTTGGGTTTTGAAAGAGGGTGGATCAGGTAAAGTGAAAGAGAAATAATAAAGGAATAAGTTAAATGCAGATCAGTGAAACACCATTGGGCATGGAGTTAAGTAAACACCCTATTGATCGAAGGCAGTCAAATAGCATATCAGATAAGAAATTTATATGAAGATGGGTAGATGAATAGGGAATAAACAAAAGTAGAATATCCATCAAACACAGATTCTCTTTGCAAAATGGATGAAAAGGTACTTGAAACAAACACACAAATAGTAGGCAGTCACCGTAAAATCTTTACTGCTCATGAATCTATCATCCATGGGCAGCCATTGATTCTCAATGGATACAATTCGTTCAAGTAAGATGAAAAACAGAGTGTAAAACAAGGAAGATGAAAAACAATGTTTAAACAAGAGAAATCATAATCTGATAAAACAAATGTCATAGAGCTCCAATGTCAGAAGCAATCACATAAATATAATGCCCTCGAGCTTACAATAACACTTACTGGCTGGCTAATTCATCAAATTCTTCTTAGGCCTTACCCTCTCGGGCCTCCTCCCTCCTTTTCTATTACAAAACAATGGCTTTAAATAGAATTATCCGAGATCCCAAATACTAGCTAATATTAAAGAATATAATATCAACTAATAATCTCAGAAAATAAACAAATTTGAAAAATAGTTGCAATGTGTCTCGAAAGTTTGCTGGAATCATTGGTCAAATTTGTTTGAACTTGAAATGCTGGAGCTGATTACAAAGAGTTTCAATACTACCACTTGTCTTCCATTTATCACCTGTGTATTTGCTAGCCCTTTTGCAATATAGATTTGATTCTTTCCTCTTGAATTAATGCCACATATCTTTGGTTACTGATCGCTTGAGGTTAAAATCCCTTCAGATGCTGCCTTTTAAATTGGATCTTCTTGCCACATATCTCATTCTTATCCTTAAACTATTGAAAGTTCCCTGAAAGGATGGGATTAAATGCAAACAGATCTTGAATGGCTTTTATGGAATCTAAACTGTTATCTTCAATGATGAATCCTCCTCCCACCTATAAAGTTTAATTATTTTGCTTCCAGGTGTCCTTTAGTTGAGAAAATCACAAAACCAATTACTTGACTCAGATATGTTGGGACATATGTCTATGCAGATTTAACAAAGCCCTTGAATATCTGCCTGCATACTGACCCATGTAAATTTCCCCAACACACAAGATGTTGCACCATGCCTAGAATATTTAGATATGTGTTATAAGTCTCTGTCCCAAGATTTTACAAACTGTAGGAATTTCCAACCTTGTCATATAACTCTGCAACATCATCATATTTAGAATCAAAAAAAAAAAATTGATCATCTGTTTATCTTCTTGTTTGCCATCACTTTTCTTATCTTTAGTAAGCTACAGTACGCTCTGTTTGAACGCCTTAGTCTAGATTTAATTGAGTCCAAGGTTGATTCCTATGAAGATATAAAACCATGTTCTAAATCATCCTTTTTATATTTAGTGATTTCAAAATCACTTCTAGTTCCTTCATCTTCAAAACCTTCCCCAAGCAAACTTTCCTCCGTCAATAACAATGAAACATTGGCAGGAAGAAAATTTCCTAGTGAAATTTCATCCCCATTTCCAGACCTTATTCTCTTCTATAGTTGACCAATCTTCTCTTCTGCTTCTAAATCAATTCATTCCTTATGTGATGGAGACTTGGGTGTAATTTTCGACACATGTGCATAGCTGTAGGAATTTCGAATGACTTGGTTCCACAGATGCACACATAGAAAAATATGTCACCTGCACAATCAACACAACAACACAGACAAAGTTCGCAACCAACCCAACTATGTTCTCAAGGCTTTCCAAAACACTTAATGAATCAACCAAATCATTGGCCCAAATATTTCGGCCATCAACTACTCTTGCAAACAAGATTTTGTCACTGGGGAAACAAACCTCCTTGATGAGGCCGAGAGTCTTTGTTCCATGGGTAAGATCAAACCCAATAGCAGAGATACCCTTCAAGCCAATGATGGTCTTGTAAGTCTCAACAGGGATATCAACAAAGTAAGTCTCTACAAGAAGATTAACATTGAGCAATGCTACATCCAAGTAAGAGTATGCCTTCGAAAAGGCTTCCAACTGATAAGCCTCAAGATCCATTACAAGAGATGGTTCATCGAATTAAAAAATGTTGCACCAACTGCCTCCAACTCAGACATGACTTGCTTGTTAATTAGAAGGATTGCATCAAGAAGAGAAAGAAGATTAAAGGTCTTTGCCACGCCCTATTCGGGTTTAGATAAGAGCAAGTATGACATAGGTCCTACAATCATGGGCATGATGTTAATTCCCAGCTCCTTAGCCTCCTTGTCTTCCTTCCTTGTGTGCATGGGTGTGACATGACCCTTCTCATATGCGGAGCCTGGAAAAATCGCACCTCCAAACCCTGCAAGCACTTGGCATAAACTGTCGATACCTTTCACACCTGTTACTTGATCATCAGTGTGGTTGGCATTGCTTTTTAGCTTGCAATGATAGATATGCAGAAATTCTCGACACAAAGGAACCCTCGAACTCCTTGACACTTGCAGACACTTGACACATATCAGTTTTTTTAAATTCTGAGTTTATTTCTGGGAATAATCCCACATCGAAGAGGAAAACTCTATTTCGTTAGTTTGTAAAACTACAAACATTTACAATCTACCATCGATGAAATGGGCCTAAGGCTATCCTTGGATTCTTGGCGCTGGTGCTTACTGTTGGTTTATGTGTTGTTGATAACCTGTGGTTATATGTGAGGGCACTAGCTCATGGACTTGGAGCTTGGCCTTCGGGCCCCAAAATTTTTGTTAAAAAATACCAAAAATAAAAACCTGCATAAGACCGAAAGCCAACTTTGCTCTTTAAAAGGCCAAAATTGATTTATAAAGCCAAAGGTATGGCTAAAATAACCAATTTTGTAAGATATATAATTTTTTGTCATAAAGAGCCCACTCTTTACAATTTTGCACAAAATAAGAAACATTGCCAAAGTACCTTTTACTTGATTTAATATGATGTTCAAAACAAGTTTTCCTCTTTTCCCTTGAGTGATGACCTTATCATGATAACATGACATAAAACCTTCTTAGCATAGCTTAATGGAACTTTGGTCATAATGAGAAATTACATGAAAGTAACCAAACTGATGTTTTCCACCTACATCATGACTTGTTCTAGTCACCCAAGACCAAGAGCATATGATGGCGCTGGAAGAATAACACTTTTCCAGTAGCGTGCTTGTATCTGATAGATGTGTTGCTGGGACATAACACCAAATTAAAAATTATTTTCTCTTGTAGATCAGAGTACTAACACCACTTTTAACAACAATTTATATTCCTTTAACTTATTCAACCATGTTTATCAGTTCATCATCAATATATTATTGTATCATAAACATTAACATCCATAAGTGGATAATAAAAAATAATAAACGCATCCATACAATTAACACAGTACACCAACATTTACGTGGAAACCCAATGCGGGAGAAAAACCACATAATGATTTTCTTATATGTCAAGAATTACATTCAAGGAAGCACCAACTTCCAATTCTATGGATCCAACTAGAAGGAGGCTCCAACCTCCTAGTTTCTCATACTCCAACCTGAAGGAAGCTCCAACTCCCTAATTCTTTGGCTTCAACCAGAAGGAGGCTCCAACCCCTTGATTTCTCCAGCTCCAACTGAAAGGTGGCTACAACCACCTAGTTTTCAGGCTCCACCCTGAAGGAAGCTCCAACTGCCTGATTCTCCGACACCAACCAGAAGGAGGATTCAACCACCTGTCTCGTTCACTTAATCAATCATTGCCACTGTCACTCTATCACTATCACAACTGTCACTGAAAAACCTATCACAAAATGAACCAATATTATTCAAATATTTCCTGTAGATCCACACTTGTCTATACTTTAACATGCAGGTATCCATGCCATTATTAACTGCAACTCACAGATGTCCGCGTCTATCCTCACTGCAACTCGCATGTTACCATAAAATCACCCAGTTTCACTATTAATGTCTCTATTTCTGTCAAACTATCACTGTAAAACCAGTCATGTCAACCTGTACCAGAAACCCATAACAACATGTTCCAGACAACCTATACCAACAATCTGTAACAATAATGTGATTAGCCAAACCAGGTCCAATCACCAAGACCAATCACCAAAAAATCTCTCAATCATATGCACAATGTCACTAGGATGTGCATCAAATAAAAATACTCATAATAAATCACAACCATCACCCACACATGCCTCTAAAAGACATGTACACATCACAACTAAGTACCAACCTATACCACAACAAGTGCATCAACCAAGCACACAACCGTACTCCAAGCTAACCAACAAAGGACCTCTAGCAATACATCATACTGTCCATAAATCGAATACCATAAACCCTTACATCAAACCATGTGCCAAAAACTCATTTTTATATAGCCTTAAACATGTACCACTCATAAGCCAATCATATACCAAGACCACTAACAAATGCCTCTCACAATGCACCACAAGATACACCAATAAAACCAAGCTAAGTGCACTAATACCTTGGGACCTACATGCCTCAATGGGGGATACAAGAAATATAATTAGGATCACATCAGTACCTTGGGACCTACATGCCTCAATGGCAGACCTCCTTGCATTCGACAATGGGTATGCATTAATGAACCCTGACCAACTGATTCCACGAGTGTTTGACTTTAGCTCATTATTCACATTCATTGGATTATACTTTAAAAGTACCTTGAGAATCATCGACATCAATGGTAATTTCTCTCACACTTGTTAACAATATACCTCAATGACCGGTAATCAAGTGGTTTATGTCATGTTCGACATCAAATCACCTATTCACATGGACAAAATCTTACTGTTATAGGATTAGGACGAGGACCCTGGGTTGAGTATTCATTTTCATATACACTTTACCCATGTTGCAATGGCAATTATTTGACTGATATACATGTTTTAACATAGATCCACTTTGTATTGGTCTGTGGCTATGTTCTTATCACATCATAGTTCCACTATGTATTCTTTCATGGCTATCATCAAGCCAGGTCATAGAGAGATGGATCCAAATTATATCTTTGGTGGCCATATCCTTAGTCAATATCATCATGGATCCGCAGTGTATTTATTGGAGGCCATGCTTTGAGTCATTTGTATTCCGAGCATAGGTATGCCTACCTCAGGAATGGAACAGATATTAACATTGTTTGATGGGTGTCTACAAATTATACCAAGTTCTCCAACTCCATACCCTTGTTTCGAAGAATCTACAAAGTGTTTCGGCCATCAACATTCATTTTCTGACTTCACACTTTGGGGGGCAATCTGTTACACATCAAAATTCCTCACTTCGATAATGTCGCACTTTCATTGTCGCAAGTATCACACATTGTTATTGTTGCAAGTGTTGTAAGTGTCACATTCACTTTTCCTAAGTGTCGCATATTGAACGACACCATGAAAACACTTGCTACAACCCCTAAAACATGTTAGAAGAAGAAGTCCCATCATCTGACAGTCAGAACACGTATTTTTACTAGGGATTTACTCATCTTGGTGACTTTTTGGAAGATCAATGCTCCCTTGCTCATACATAGGGAGTGCCAACACTCCTTTTCCATATTAGGGGGAGCGCTGTAGGGCTCTATTGTCCACTTTAAGGGAGTGTTGAGTTGGTTGAGGGAATCTTGAAGGAAATCCCACTTTCCTCTAAAGAAAACTATGGGTGGATTGGGTTAGTTTAGCTCGAATATAAATCCAAAGATGCATCTAAGGAAGATATCACAACTATTAGAGCCATATCCTCAACTAATTACAAATATACCCAAGGTATTTGAGCCTCTAAAATCCTATAAATGGAGGCATTCCCATGGTGAAAAGGAGGAGAAATCAACAAATCATTGTTATTTTGATTGTGGATCTTTCAAGCAAGGGTTGGACAAGGAGGACTTGGAGAGGCTGTTGCAACATCATCTAAATATTATAAGTTTCCTTTTGAAGTTCTCATTAATATACTTGACCTATTTCCTTCAATTATGTGTTTACATGTGCTTTTCTATGCTTGTCTTAATCCTCATAGATTGATTGATTTTGTCTAATCCATTAGAGTAGGAGATATTCGCTTGTTTCTTGCTATCCATTGTAGGTACTGTTTGGAGCTCATGGATTGGAGCAACTTGGACAAACGTCGTAAATGGGGTACATCATACTTCCCCTCCTTATCTCTTTTTTCGATGGATAAAATGAATCTATAGGAATGGTAGTGTCCAAATGTAATTTTCTGTCTTGGTAGAGGGGTCTGTAATCCAAGGGAAAGTTCACCTATCTGTAAGGGAATATTTATGTAACAACTCCCCTATATAAACTGTCCTTGAGGATGATCCCCCTATCTCCATGCCTCTGATTAATCTCTCTCTCCCTTTGACAAATAATTAACTCCCCCTATCGATCTGACACTGTATCTACTCTAACCAATTCTGGTTAAAAGAATAGATCCCATGTGGGTGTGTCTCCCTGTCTTCTATGCTATTAATATTCCTTTTTGAATATCTCTCTCTGATGACTTCTCTTCATGTTTTTGTGTAGATCAATATAGGTCTTCCCGTACCTTATTCCTTTTGGAGTTATTGTCTAGTGGTGCTTCCTCGTGTAATCAACCGACATATATAAAAACCATCCAATATTAAGCATTCAAAATTTAAACATTCAAATAATCATCCAACATTATCTGAACCAATATCTGAATCAATATATGAGCCACCCTATGAACCAATCTATGAATCCATCTCTGTTCATACTGTCCATGACTCTGCTACTTAACTTTCCACAACACTGACCCATCTGTCACTGTAATAACATGAAGTCTTAACTGCTGTAAATGATCATCAAATGTCAAATGTGTCCAATGGTCTTCTCTAACTATGTACCATTTATCTGAAACACTCCATACTGCTCGAAGGATAAATATCTGATCTGTAGAGCTATTAATAGAATCCCCCTATTTAATATTCATATTACCTAGGAGTATCCAAGTCGAATGAATTAGAACAATACCTGCTCTGATGCAATGCAATCTTCCTCTTCATCTGTGAATACATCTTCATTTTGATCCTCTTTTTGAATTCTGTCATCATCCATAGTTTTGACATCTTCTTCATCCTCTACTTGAATTCTGACACTTTCCTCTTTGCAAGTAAATTCATCATGATCTTGTGTTGCTGCAAATACTAAAAGTACAATTCCTTGGACCTATTGTTCATTTACCTGTTCTTCTTGTTTTTCACTTCTTATCCAAACCTTCTTGTGTCTATCATCAATATTTTCTTTCATGGGAGGTGTTATCACCATAATAATTTCCAGATGGTATCCGAGCTTCAAAACTTTAGTGAAGGGTTATATCGCCACAGAGATAGGATAAATCAGAGGACCCGACTATATCTGGAGACGTATGGGAAAAATAGTGGAGATATAAAGAGAAAGACTCAGCGGACCGTCGATCCTAAAAGTGGCCTGGATCAATGGCTAAGGCACATATCGAAGATTTAACTAACGTGGAGATTAAGCAATCGAGGGCGGTTCGAGGAAAACTGTCACGGTTTCATTATGGGACGCGTGGCGCCCATAGAGGTACATCTGGAGAAAAAGAAGTCTGACTAAAACCAATTCCTCCAAACCTCGATCCCAAAGCCACTGGGAAAACGTGGACTGCAAATCCAGAGGCAACTCGGATCAACGGCTGAAGGTTATATCAGTGATTGAAACAACATGAGGATTAATCAATAGAGGGCAGGCCGGAGAAAACTACCATGGTTTAAATCATGGATACGTGGTGCCCTCAGAGGCACATCGGGGAGAAAAGTGGTCCCCCTGAAATCACTATCTCCAACCCCTGATGTCAATGGATACCTATAAAAGAGGAAACCCCTGATATTATTCTATGATAATTTGAAGTATTCAAACGTTAGGAAATTTGGCACAAAGCTTCCAGTCAAATTTCAAAGCTCAGAAACGAACCAGACTCATGTTTTTCACCGCTTGACATGTATTCTTCACCATGGATGCCAATCCTATTGTTTTATCCATGAATGGACAAGAGATCTCCTCTAGGGAGGAAACCCTAATTGACAGAGATTTTGACGTTTTCGACACAGAGATAACGGTCTCACCCGTTTCCGTGTCTAGATTGAATTTGTTGGATAATGTTGGAACACACATACCTTTCCTCGAAGTGGCTCTAGCCTCCATCATCTTGTACGTCGTAGAAATGGTCTTTCCATTCCCCGAATTTGTAAGCTCGTGTGCAGAGCGTTATTCTCAGGGAGGAAGAGTCATTTTAAATAAATTAGGGTCAGAAGTTCTATGTAAAGTAGACAGTCCATCACTCTGACATACTCTCAATATACCAGACGCCTCCCCCACAGTGTCAGATCCCTTCGAGGAACAAAGAATGAACACAATTTATAGAGAGTGCCCGCCTGAAGTTAAAACCTTATTTTTGCAGACCATATTCAAGCCTGAACATCATTCAGAGAGTCTATCGTTACCTACCAGTGTAAGCACCATGATTATCAAATTCCAGTGGGTTTGTTTTCTACTAAGTCAAATTTTAGGGTTAGACAATGAAAATTTTGTGGTAGAGGTCATGTTAGGTTTCCTGTTGATTTGATTTTTGTCTGGTTAGTCAATCTGTGTCAGTTTTGACAAATTTATTGCAGAGAATATACATCAACAACTGGTCAACTTCTACTCATTGAGACACTTCAGATACTACACTCACTTGTTGAGAATGTTTATGGAATCCAACAAAATTGAATTTCCTGAGACTACTTTTATTTCAACCGAGTGTAAAAGGATCACCATGCTCATCTTCATCAACAAGATTATGTCCAGGGTATACAGTCTCATTTTTGGTTCATATCTACCGAGAGTTCTGGAAGAAATGAAAAGCTCATTACAACCAAATCCAGAAAGCATGGTAGTAGATTGGGTGTTGTTCACACAATCTACTATGATTTGGGTATATGGATACTAGGAAGGACCTTATCTTTTACCAGTTTTTCTGACACCCAAGATCTTTACTTTGGAGTTCATAAGACAAAGGATCATCTTAGAGACTGAGCATTTTCTAAAAGCACACAAGGCTTCTAATCTGAAATTTCGTTTCGTGGTAGGTCCCTTTGTGGTGAAGAATAAGTCCCGTTTTCCCTAGATTCAATCCAAGCTCAGTGAATTTGGTTTCACGCAGTTGCAATGGATAAGATATGATCCGCATCATATCATATCAAAGAGAATATTGGCTAGTAGACAAGGTCCCTATGAACATGAACATGTCGAAGGATTCGATGGGTTGGCCAATCTAGAGACCCGTGCAGAGATGGAGGTCACCATGCAACATGATCAAACAAAAAAAATAGAACCAACTTCTCAACAGAGCCCATCGCAAAACCCTTCCCCTAAATTGATTATCAAACCTCCTAAAATGAGTGTCTACAAACAAAGGAGCAGTTCAGAAGCACTAGGTACCAGTAGCCAGCAAGACACTCTCAATAAAATGAAAATCACATCATCATCTCAAGTAGTCAACCTGGAAGAAGAAGAACTCAAAGGGAATAAATACATGGATATGGTAGAGGCTATAACCAAGAATGAAGAAAATAGTATAGAAGTCAGGTCACAAAACGAAAGCAACACAAAGGTTTTCATCCACAGGAAATACATATTTGGCCAGACACCTGGCGCAGTGTATCAATGCAAGGAATATTTAATGAATCAATATGATGTGAAGGTAAGTATGGAAAATAGTGAGATAAGAGACCTTTAACCTGAAGTAGAAAGGACTTCTCAGCATAAGACTTCCTTACTCTCAGTCAGGGATGTGGAGAAAAATATATTTAACATTGCAATGGCTGATGATGATAAGGTATCCAAGATCAAAATGCACTATGAAAACATTGATGCCCCTGACAAAGTAAAATTTTATAGGAATGCCAGTGACATGTTAAATTATGAATATTTGATCTTGGCTCTAAAAGTTGCAATATTAACAACATATGCATCAAAATTAGATGGACAACTGAAATAGGAAAAAGTGTCCAACAAAGCATGGATGACATAGGTCAAAAGGTTAGAGTCTGACGGTCCCCAGGGGTTGAAATATTATTTGGATGAAAAGGACAAGATAATTCAAAGTCTAAAGAAAAAGATGAAGATGTCACCTACAGATCATCCACAGACAACATAAATGACTGCATTGGAACAGGAGAAAGAAACATTCAGACAAGAGGCACTAAATTACAAGGCTAAATTGTTGCAATTGGAGAAAGAGAAGGAGCATTGGTCATTAGCGCAGGCATCAAAATCGGACATGGAAGGAATTATAACTACTAATACAAAATATAGATCAAGCACTAAAGGTTTAGTCCAAGCTATGTCCTAGGTGAGCTTAAAAACGGATGAGATCAAGAGTCTCACAGAGAACATGGAGAAGTTAAAGAAAGAGATGAAAGCGAAGGATGAAAAGATGGCTCAACTCCACAGAGAAAATCAAGATTTGCAGGAAAGAGTGAGAAAGATAAGAACCAGGCTAAAGGGAAAGATGTTATTGCACGGAGCCAAACATGTAATATGGGACGTTATTGCTGCAAAGATTGCTAAATTCAAGGTATATCCAAATTTTATCAATGACAAAGATAACATGGATGCTACAATTCGGAACAGATGTGCTGTTGTAAATGAAATATTAACAAAGAATCCCTCGGAGTGGGCCCAAAATGCTATTGATTTATTGAATGTTGTACCAACTGCTGAAATTCAAACCATTGGTGTGAAAGACAGGACCGCGTTGATCATTTCATCCAAGAGGATCACTTCCAAGCACAAGTTACTTAGATCGGTCCAGAACAAAGCCATGCAAATGGAGCACAACATACATGAGTTTAAAGTCTCTTTTGAACAATTGTTTTCCAAAGGCCTTCCATAATTTTGGGATGGTAAAGGCTCATTATACAATCAATAATACTATCACTCCCTCCTCATGCAATGCAGAATGGACCATTCTAAGTTTGAAGATATGGAAGAAATTCTGAAAGG
>CBVK0100456387.1:0-30609 GCA_900067695.1 Picea abies
GTCTGCTGAGGAGCTTCCTGATATCCCAAAACCCGTGCCATTTGGTCAAGATAAACCTGGGATGTCTCACTCAGCAGACAGATTGATTGATAATACCACACACCACAGTCCTCAACCCAAACCACCACCAATGTATGTCAGACCTTAATATCCACCGACATATGGGGGAACCTATTATTACCCCCCACCCCCTTATCAACAACCATACTCTGTTGCTATTCCTCCACCCGTCAGTGGGCCACCGCCAACACCCCTAATACACCCACCTATCCAAACAAATTTTGGTACCCCCTCTACCTCAGCTTATACTCTAAGTACTAGCGAAAGCGCCATGCCTTCTTACATACCTTATGGATAAAAACTCCCACAGAATCTATACTTTCCATTCCCTGGTCCTCCATAGCCTATGGCACCCCCACACCCTCATGCTGGGGTGAATTTTTTTCAACCCTCTCCCATTCAGCAATATCAAAATTTTGAACAGCTGAATACGGAAAATCTGACCCACCCGTCGAATAATTCCAAAAATAAAGGAAGAAACAAGAACAATAACAACCCAGGTCAAGGCGGGAATCAAACCCAATAGAACCAACCTACTGGGGGAAACCAGAACCAAGGGAATCAAAACCACCAGGGGGGCAATAAGAATAGACATCAAGGGAGAAATAACAATACTATTAAAACCACCTTCCCTTGTGCCCTTTGCAATGAGTTTAGTCATTATACTCATCATTGTCCCCAAATCATTTATTTTAAATGGTTGAAAGACTCAGGCAGTCTACCACATCCTCCAGCACCGCCTACCCCTCAGCATGCCCCACAACAATACGTGCAACAACCACCCCCAGCTGTGCTGCAGAATCCCATTCCACACCAGGGTGTGATAAAAACTAAATAAGATACATAGCCTACCCCACCATAGTTGGGACAATATCTCAATCCAAACAATCCCATAGATCATACTATCCTCTTCACCAGTGAGGGAGAAATCCTTCTACAAACATGTAGTCATCAATATGGTGCACCTACTAAGTCTCCTCTGAATCCCATAGAAGAAAACCCAACACTGACGGGACCCTCGTTGGTAATTCCTTGCCCTAACGCTGAAACAGCTCTTCGCATCCCTCACATCCCATTGTGTGGGAATGTCCACAACCGCTAGGCTAGGGTGGCTCATAATTATAGTTTGGTCGATGACTAAGCACAATCCCCAACTGCCATGTCAATCTTAGAAGTCCTTCAAATTTTTCCCACTCAGCCGAGATCATTACTTTCCTCCTTGGGGGCAGTCGACCCCACGGATACTCAACTCATCACATTTGATCTCTACAGCGGAGAACCTTGCCTTCCCATTCTAATCTCTTTTCAAATCCTAGTAAAAAATCAGAACATTACAGTTCATCGGTGCATCATCGATGAAGGTGAATCCACATGCATTATGTCCAAGTCTTTATGGAAAAAACTTGGTTCCCCCGAACTCATACCATCTACCATTACATTAAGAGATTATGACAGACGACCATCGTCTCCTGAAGTGCTCTTCCAAAATGTCCCCATAGAACTCGGGGGTAAGACCATTCTCATCGACATTGAAGTTATCGATGCCCTACTCGATTATAATATCATGTTCAGTCATAGCTACATGTACGCTATGAAGGAAGTTGCCTCTTCCGTATTTTGAATGATGATGTTCCCCCATAACGGGAATATCACTACCATTGACCAAGTCTCACATTATGAGCCTAACCCTTCTGCCAACATCAATAACATTCTCCCTCTCATACACACGAGTCATTACACATACCCACTCATCGAAATGGGTCCTGGAATTTTCAAAGACCCATCATTGTTAGGAACTTACCATGGTGCACCACCGCTCCTTTATCCTTCCAATCAATATGCATCGTATCATCCAACAAAACTGACATAGAGGATACCCTTCCTCCTAGGGAGGCTTCTATCATATCTAACGTCCCAATAGTCGTAGATCTCCCCCCTCACGAGCCTCCTTCGAACTTGTTGACTCCACTAGTTCATGATTTCACGTCTCCCCAAGGCCATATCCCAGTTTGGGAGACATTTCCCCAAGACATTACTCAAATCCCCTTCTTTTACCCTCCACTAGGCATACAAGATTTCCAAGTAGCAGTAATGCTTACCCTCCCTAATATGGTGTTAGCAATTTCAGTTTGGTATTTACATCCACCAGAGATGGTCCCTCAACCATCCCTTCCCCCCCAAATGGAAGGAATCCCAATGATGATTCCCATACTCACTCCCACCATACCCTCTATACCTCCACTCACTTCCATCCCTGCCATAGCTGGGGGCAGGCGAAAGAAGAAGGATCCCATAGCTCTACTTCCCCCATGCATCCAACCTCCTTGCGCGTTATGTGAGAAAGATGGACACCAAAAAAACAATTGCCCATCTCTACCCAAGTTACAGAACCTGATTCCACTCAATCCAACACCATCAATGCTCGCCACTGTAGCAAGTACTGCTGCTACCGCCCCTCACCCAAGTAGCAAAGGGCTGTGAACCAAATTTTCTTGCACTACATGTTCAGAATATAGCCACTATACACACCATTTCCTAGCACTACCATGCTTCCGACAGACATTAGCCGCAGTGCGCCAAAGCTTCCAGAACAAACCCAACCCAACTACATCATCCCTCCCAAAAATCACTGACATCCATTATGCCACAACTTTAGTCAATGAACGTATGAGATGCCCTTTCTCTCTATGTGAATCCTTAGATCATTTCACATTCCTATGCCCTATGATCATTGAATATAGGCAATGCCAATTGACCCTGATTCAAACCCCTACATCCCCTATAGAATCGATGGTTGACCTTACCTCGTCACTAGAGATTCTTCATATCATTTCTCCTGAACCTGAGGCACTCCCGACGCCTCCATGGTTCTTGGATGACTTATCAGAGGATTTTCCCCCAAATCCCCCCAATTCTCCCATTCATTTCCCTACGGAAATTTTACACCCAACTACCACTGGTACTCCTTAGTACTTCAATATTTGGTTTATGTTGAGAGAACCATTGTTACCCATGATTTTGGTCATCATGATGATGTATTGATGATGGTGTACTCAGGCTCTTCATAAGAACTTTCTCTTGAGAATAAGTTATTTTCATCTCTTCCAGAAAACTCATTTTTGAAGACTGTTCACAGGTTGCTAGTATATTTTCCTGCGAGAATGCATGATTCTTGCAGGCTGCCTTAAGCCAGGGTGCGAGAAGTTCACACTATGTTGAACTGCTAGGGTGCGAACTCTTTCTAAAGCAAGGAAAAAGATGAATTCTTGATGCTTCTAGAAGGGAATCTTTTAGAAGGATGAGATGGCATTTGAATGGTTATCCTAGTACTGGATTCCATGATATTTTGGGATCATTCTTATCCAAGTAACTAATTCATTCTCTCCTATATATTGAGGGAATTCTCATGGAAAAGGTTAAGCAATATTCATTGGAGAATTAGTGAAAGAATTGTGTGAAGGACTGAAGCTACAACAACTTGGAGACTCCAGCAAGTTTATCTAAAGGAGTTGATCTTCTTCATGCAAGTGAGCAACTGTGTGTGTAGGAGCCAAGGGCCATCGAAAGGAAGTTTGCAACATCAAGGCTCAGGTTGTAATCTTTACTTTCCATTAATATGATATAGTAGCATGTCTGTTTCCCATAAAGTTATTTCCACTTTATTGTATAACTCCTTGATCATATATATAGATTGATTGTTGAATAGATTATGCTTTCTTCACTTTGGTTGGTTTGTGTTGTCTTGGTCTTGACTGCACGAGAGAAATGGATCGAAGCGGGAGCAACAAAGACCATAGGAAGCAATAATAAGATATGTTATTTGTTCTTGCCTCCTATTTAATTCAAGGGTCAAAATCTAGGGAAAGAGTCATGTTCTGTCTTGCTTTGTTCTAGATCCAGGTGGATCTAGGGAGATCGGTTAGTGTCCGCACCTACAGATTTATCCTATAAAAAAATTGGTGACTCCACTAGGGAACAATCCCTTTTTCTTTGTGGATTTTGATATTTTTCTGTGGCCATTTGCTCTGGCTTCACTTTTTTCCTGTCCTATCAATCTCTGAGTCTTCAGGATATCCTGACAGACCCTCTGGGTCCAAAGGCCTTTTTCAATTTTTCTTCATTTTCCAAAATTTTGATTATGTTCAGACATTCTCACACTTTAATTCATTGCATATTGCGAGAATAGGTAGAGTTCTCACTCTGCCTTTAGGTTTCAGTGCGAGGTTCTTGCACCCTGCTCAAGGGTCACCTGTGAGAATCAGTGATTCTCACACTGTGTAATACTACCAGCCTGCGAACTAATTTTTTGAAAATTTTGGATTTGAGTTTTGGTATCTTTCACTGCCCAGATCAGTCTAGGTGCCTCATATGATTTTCTTGTACCATTGATTGATGTTCTTCTTGTCTTCGTTTTCATGCATGAACAGTCTTAGGATTACAAGGCTCTTCTTGTCACTTTTGTCTTGACTTTTGTTTCTTGACTTTTCTTGGCAAAACCATTCTCTCTGACTTCAGAATCTGAGTGTGTTTGATTAGTTAAGAACCAGTGATTGGTTGAAAGTTGAGTTTTCTTGGTATTTATCATTTGCTTATGGTTTGAAAGATCATTTTCTTATGCAATTGAAAAGACTAGTTTGGGTTTCTTTGTTTTAACAAAGTTCATTATTGCTTTTAGTGAAATTTTTGAAACAAAAAGATTTAATTTCTTGCTTTATATTAGATTGGGGGAATCCTTGCATTTGAAGTAGCGAAATTGCATGATTCTTGGCATTTTTTTATCTTAAATTATGAAAAAAAATTGTGCATTGGTGTACAATACTTTTTTCTCATTTTTTGAGAATCTTGATATTGATGAGTTTAATATATTTCGGGACATCATGCATATGGGAATGATAAATTTTTTCTCCTTCTCGTAGCATAGCTTTCATCGAAATGAAAATATTGCATCTTCATATCTTTGCATAATTTTCAAGTTGGTCAAAACACCATATTGTCCATGCCATCTTCCTTTTGAGTAACAACAGCCATAAAATAAAGCGCTTAAAAAAATTGATTAGACATTTTTATATTTTCTGGTAGCAAACCTACATTAGATTAGTCGTAGGGATTTGGAATAGGTGTGAAATATAACTTTCCAAAGTTGCAAACAAACATAGAATCTTGAGTTAGGGAGCGTTTAATTCCATTTACAACATCTTGTCTTGGGAAGCCCTTCTTACACAAGGGTCAAGCACGAGGTCGCATTGATCTTGACAGAGTTACTAACCCTGCTTTGTTGATATCAGTGTAGATATTAGATGTATTATAGGGATCACTCGGAGGTATACCCACAATGATGAGTGGAATCCTTGTTAGTTGATTTCGGGCTAGATACCCTGCCCTTGCATGTGGATCGGACTGTCGATTGTTCCCATAGGATTTATTGTTGTTGGTGGTAACCTTAGTGGCCTATCTTTCTAGGTTATTTACCCGAGGTGACTGTGGAGGGGAAAGTCTTCCTGGTACCTGGAATCGATGTTGGGCAAACTCGCTCGGGCTCCTTGGAGGGTATACCCACGATTATGTGTGGGAGCTTGCACCAGGGTGTAAGTCTGTTAAGTAGGTCATCAACATAAATTTTCCACCCGCTCTCTCTTAGCCCTTTATTAATTTGTTACCACGATGTTGGATTTCATCACCAACTAGTGTGTTCATTGTGAGAAGGTTTTTTTTGTTTGCTTGCTTACTAGATTTCTGGCGTGTGCTGTTTGTTTTCCTTAGAGGAATCTAGAATGGATTTTTGTTTTTAATGGCATTAGTTCCTGAAATGATCAATGAAGGAACCTCTGCTCTAGGGGAACCTTTTGTTTTTCCTTCTTATGGAAACATTGGTCCTCCTCACATCGCTACTTTGAGCCTTCCAGGAATCACTATTGGATTACCGGTATGGTTTTTTTCCACTCAGGTAATCCTGAATGCAGTTAGTGCTTCAATCACAAGAACTTCCCCCCAAGAGCATCAACCTCATGTTGATCCTTCACCTTCTTCACCAGTAAGGTCTTCTTTGCCTTCTTCAGTTGCAAGGTCTTCTGTTATTTCATCTTCTTCTTCAGGTGAAAGTTCTGAAGCTAGTAAACCAATGAATAAGAAGAAGAAGAAAAGAAAGATTAAGAAGAAGAAAGATAAACAAGGTTCAAAACCTCTAACCATTGTCAAACATGTTGGAAAACAATTAGTTAGTCTTAGTCGTGCTGGGAGTGTTGATGATGTCAATATCACCCAAACGACCCGTAAGCCCAAGTACCCTTGCAGGCTTTGTAAGGGTATCCATATTCTTAAGGAATGCCCTGGTTTATCCAAGGTTATAGAAGCATGGTCTACACATCCTTGCCAACCCATGTCATTAGCCTCTGAACAACATGTTGATGACTTCCCGTCGACTAGTCAAGATATCATTGGGAAGAAGAAAAGTAGAGTCAAGTTTCTGTGTATGTTATGAAAAGGGAGTCATCTAACTCATATTTTCCCTCATATGGACAAAGCCTCGAAATTAATGGAAGATATGAATGTTTAACAGCCTCAACTTCCAGCTGCTTATCGCAAGCTTTCTCTCAACCCACCTGTAGTTGATGGAATGATCAATCTGGTTCCCCTGTCAGTCAGTCCGGTTGATCAAGTGGTCAATCTGGTCACATATTTGGATGAACCAGTAGACCAAGTGGTTGATCCAATCCCATCCTTGGTCAACCCCACTCTCCCGTTAGAGAGTGAAACCCAAGCGATCGATTTGTTTCCACCTGTCGACCCCATTCTCCCCCTGGAGAATGAAACCCAAGTGGTCGATTCGATACCATCATCGGTCAATCCTACTCTCCCACTCGAGAGTAAACCTGATACTAGACATGTTTTTCTCATTGATACAGACTCTGTCGTGTTAGGGGGTATTCCTCCTTCTCCTGTGAAAATCCCTCCAAGTAATGAGGCCATCTGTTTTGATTGGGGTGTGCTAACTGGACCTCATCTTCCCTCTTACATTCCTTTCTAGATTACAGTACAGGTTTGTGGTCGGGACGTTCCCCAAATGTTGATAGATGAAGGTTCGTCTGTTAGTATTTTGTCCTCTATTGCTTGGAAAGCATTGGGTTATCCTCCACTTGCACCCGTTACACAAAATATGTTAGCTTTTAACAGAAGAACTACTCAACCTTTAGGGACCCTTCCTCAGTTTCCTGTAACTTTGGGAGGGAAAATTGTCTTCATTGATGTCATGGTAGTCCAAGACCCCTTGGATTTTTCTTTACTCCTTGGGCAAGATTATGTCTATGCCATGAAAGCTATGGTGTATACTCTTTTTTGTGTGATATCTTTCCCTCACGATGGATGGGTTGTGACTGTTGATCAACTTTCATTCATTGACCCCACCTTGATTTCCTCCCTGAATGGTTCTTATATGCAGACGGTACCGCCCCAGCCACAAGTCAATTATGTGGCGTTGTCGCCTATGGCTTCAACTTCTGATGACTTAGATTCAGTAGTTGACATGGTGATCTCTTCGATAGGGTTGTTAGAGACTGATCTCTTTACTCCTGTCACAACCCTTGACATGGTGTCCTTCCAGAATGTGTTTCTTCCATCAAATGAAGACCTCTTGGAAGCCATGACAGAGTTCTTAACTTGACATGATCTCCTTCCGGAGCATTTTCCTCTTGGAATCCTTGATCATGAAGGTTCCGAGGATAATTTTTGCGTCTCTGAGGCAACCTCATTAAAAAATGAAATAGAGGTCTTTGAGCATAGTTTTCTGATTTCAATCTCGTTAAAAAATGAAACCACTTGAGGATAGTTTTCAAATCTCTATAGCAACCTCATTAAAAAATGAAATAGAGGTTACAAGCATAGTTCTTGTTTCTATGTCAAGCTCGTTAAAAAATGAAATAATTTCCCCCCTCTCTATTTGAGTCAAGTCCTTCGTCTAGTATTTGAAGCTTCATTTCATTCTCCTTTGTAGTTGGATGAAATGAATCTTGGGGGGCATTTGCCTCAGACTCTGGACTTCATGCTGATGTTGAGCCGCTAGCTTCTTAAGATGGGGGCTAAGTACCAACCATCCCTATGTTATGCGTTGGGAAGTCACAAGCATAGTTTCCTCTGGTTCAAGCTTGTGTAAAAATGAAACCAGGTCCAAGCATAGTTTTGTTTAGTTTTTAATCTTGTGTACAAATTAAAATCTATCCCAAGCATAGTTTTGTTTTGTTTTAAAGCTTGCGTAAAAATGAAAACAATCCCGAGCTTAGTCTTTATTCTTTCTCATGCTCATATATACATGAGAATAAGTTAGTGAGCTTAGTCTTTGTTTTTTCTCATGCTCGTAAATCAATGAGAATGTAACCGAGTATACTTTTATCACTTTTTCAGACTCATAAAGGTTATACGAAAAAGGAACCCCCTGGAGTTCTCTTTAAGCTCTTTTTAGACTCTCTAGACATGAAAAGATTGTTGAGCGATCTTGTTCTTTTCACACTCGTTAAAGTATTTGAAGAAAACATATGTTGAGTGATAGTTTATCTCTTTTTTGGTCTCTTTAGACTACTTTACGAAAAAGGAACTGAGAGAGTTCTCTTTTAAGTATTTTTCCAAACTTTATAATCATGAAAAACCTTCGAGTTTTCTATCTTTGGACTCGTTAAACAAACATCGAAAGACCCGTAATGGGACCGAACCACTCCTTCCTAGGGTTTGTTAAACATACTTCGAAGGACTCATTTGAATGATGATCTTACATCAATAAGAATATGTTATCCTCCTCAAGCTTGCGTAAAAATAAAGAGGTACTCGCCAGAAATGGTGGGGGAAAAATTGGAAAAGAATTGTGTCTAAACCTATATTTTGTGGAAGAGTCACTTTTGAACATGACACCCTTTCACTTGCTTTGTGTCTAGGTTGGAAAATCCACTTGTCTTCTGATCATATTCCTTTTATAATATTACAAATTGGTCTGTGATCTCTGTTGTTGATTCAGTGTTTCTAAGACAGTTGTCATGTCATCAATATGTTCAAAGAGAAGTTCAACCCGGAAAGCCTTCTATTGCGTCGGCCATTTCTACAGTATTTAAGCCTTCTGTTGCATTGGCCATTCCTGAGTCAGTCCTAAATCACTTGTTACTCTAATCTACATCAAATCTTGTTACTTTTTTCGTGTCATTGATGTGGGATACATTAAGGCCCTCCTGTGACGAGTATTTTCTTGTCAAATTCAACTCATTATCCAGGAATTAGACTTAGAAACTAATTGGTACCTTGGAACTTGCATGCCTCAATGGCAGGTTTCCTCGCTTTTGACAGTGGGTTTTCATTATTGACCCCTGATTGAGAGATTCCGCCGAGTGTTTGACTTTAGCTCATTTATTCACATTCATTGGATTGTACTAGTGTACCTTGGGAGTCATTGACATTAACGGTGATTTCCCTCGCACTTGTTAGCAGTATACACTAATGACTGGTAATCAAGTGGTTTCTACCATGTTCGACTTCAACACATGTAATCACATGGTTAGATTCATACTATAGAGTGGTGGATATGAAGACCCTAGATATTTTCTGACAGATCCAGGTTGCGTTGGAGTATATCCAGTGTACTATTACATAGATCCACATTGTATGTCTGGTGGCTATGTTCAAATATGAGTCTTTAACACATAGATCCATAGTGTATTTTTGGTGGCTATGGTCAGATTTGAGTCATATTGGCATGGATCCACAGTGTATGTTTGGTGGCCATGAACTGTTTTACTTGACATGGATATTCACATGTCGGCATTTATGCTTTGAATCATTTGTATTCTGAGTATGGGAATGCCTACCTCAGTGATGATATATTATTGTACTTTATTTCCTTGTTTGTTGGCAGGTTTCCGACTGACTATTTCCTTGTTCCCTACACACACTCGACAAAGTATTTCAACTATCACTCTGTTCTAACTTCATACTTTGGGGGTTCTCTATTACAAATTATTTTCGTCATCCCTATGACTGTTAATGATGTAAACCTATCTATTGTCTTTAGAGGGGTTAGTGGCCTGAGTTCCTGAAGAGAGAAGGGAGAAGAACTTTTCCTGAGAAAATAAGTTGCATTTTCCTATGTAAAAACCTTATAAAAAGGGAAGTTCGCAGGCTGCCTATGTATTAGGGTGTGAGAATTCCTGATTCTCGTAGGCTGCATCATAGCTAGGGTGCGAACATTTCACAGGTTGCACTATAAGCAGGGTGCGAGAATGCTTACACATGGGAAAAGCGAGCGTTTTCTCGAATCTTCTAGAAGGAGAAACTTCCATGGTGAGGTGGCATCTGAATGGTTTAGATCTTACTCGCTTTCATGATTTAGTGGGATCATCCTAACCTCCTCACCTTATTCTCTTCAATTTATAAAAGGAGAGGAGCTCTCATGGAGAAGGGGTTCTTGAGCTTGTATCTTTGGTTGGCTTGGAATTATTAGCTTGGTTGGAGTGGATTTGAGATTTGTTTTGTCAAGATATATTGTGAATATCATCAGATCTATGCTCTCAAAATTCTTGGAGTGAAAGTGTGTGGGAAATGAAGGATAGTTGGAAGGGACCTTACGACATCATGGCCATGGTTGTAATCTCTCTTTCACATTTAATATGATACAATAATATGATTCTTTCCTATAAAGCTTGTTGTGTTTTATTGTATGATTCCTTGATCACATACATAGGATTATATTGAGTTTATGCTATTTCCATCACTTTGGTTGGTTGCGTTCTTTTGTAGGATCATCATTGTATGAGCATTGGAATGGAGCTAGGATGGTGATGGTGAGAGGAAGCGACATTTAAACGGTATGTCACCCATCCCTCTTTGGTTAGTAAATTCAATATTTAAAACTTAAGGAAAGCGTCATGTTCTGTCCTGTTTTTTTCTAGATCCAGGTGGATCTAGGGAGATCGGTTAGTGTTTTCACCTATGGATTTATCCTATAACAAAATTAGTGGGCTTGATCCCTCTATTGTCGAACATCGCATCGACACCTGGCCTGACACTACACCAGTTCGTCAAAAACAACGACCACTACACCCATCCAAAGCAATGACCATCAAAGCCGATATTGACAAATTACGCACAGCTGGGTTCATCTACCCCATTTCCTATACATCATGGGTTTCTAACCCTGTACCCATTAACAAAAAACAGGGCACTATCCGCGTCTGCATGGACTTTTGCGATCTAAATCACACATGTCCCAAAGACAACTTTCCAACACCTGTCATCGATCAAATTATCGACAAATGCGTAGGCCACAAGGCTATATCATTCATGGATGGTTTCTCTGGTTATAATCAAATCCAAATCCACCTAGCTGATCGATACAAAACTGCATTCACTACCCCTTGGGGTACTTTTTTATATCATGTCATGCCTTTTGGCTTAAAGAATGTTGGCGCAACTTTCCAATGGGATACAACATAAATTTTTCATGATTTGGCTCATATCATCCTTGCATACTTGGACGAATTCATAGCTCGATCCAAGAAACACACCCAACATCTTGATGATTTATGGATCATCTTCCAATGATGTCTTTAGTACAACATCCGCTTGAATCCCCTCAAGTGCGTGTTTTGTGGCACCGTAGGGCGCCTCCTCAGATTCATTGTTTCCCAAAGTGGTATTACCATGGACCCCCTTAAAGTCCAAGCCATCATAGAAATTCCACCTCCCCAGAATTTACGTCAACTCTAGAGATTACAAGGAAAAGCTAACTTTCTACGGTGATTTGTCCCCAGACTACGCCACTCGATTACATGGTTTCCTTCGCTTACTATGCCACGACATCCCATTTCACTGGGATGAACATGCCCAAAAATCATTTGACGATATTAAAATGGTGCTATCCAATGCCCCTTTAATTAGCTCACCCGACTATAATCACGACTATATCCTCTACATATTAGCATCAACTGTCTCCGTAGTAGGATTTCTTGTTCAAATCGGCGATGACGATCGCGAGCATGTCATTTACTACGTTAGTAAAAACCTCTCAGGGCCACCCTTGAAGTATAAACACAAAGATAAACTAGCCCTTGCAGTCATCCTTGCAGTCCAGAAACTGCGTCATTACATTCTGATTCGCATGACTAAGGTCATAGGAGATTCCAACCCTATGCAATACTTTCTCAGCCGTCGGCAAATTAATGGCAAATTTTCCCGATGGATCATTATCCTTCAGGAGTATGATCTTGAATTTTCAACACCCAAGAGCAAGAAAGCTCTCATTCTCGTCAAACTTGTCACGACCTTCCCCTCCGATACTACCAATGCCCCCGTCAATACCGACTTCCCCGATGAACATCTCTTTTATATTACTTTGGATGATCCGTGGTACGGTGACCTCCTCATCTACCTCCGAACCCAAAATTTCGGTAACCACCTCTCACAAGATGATCGCCATCATATTCTCCACCAGGCCCCCCTCTATCTCCTCATCGAAGATATCTTATACTGGAGAGGGGTCGATACCATACTTCATCAATACTTGACTATTGACGAGGCCGATAGAGTCCTAAACAACTTCCATAGCGGCGCATGTGGGGGCCATCTTTCGGGAATGTCCACTACTCATAAAATCATCTGAGCAGGTTATTTTTGGCCTACATTGTTTCACGATTACATTCATGGCGTGAAGCGATGCGAGAAATGTCAACTTTACGCCAACAAATCACGAGCACCACCTAGTCTTCTTCACCCAGTCATTACTGTCGGCCCCTTCTATAAATGGGGCATCTAATTCATGAATTGTAACCACCCATCCAACAATGAACACAAATACATTATTTTTGCAGTCGATTACTTCACAAAATGGGATGAATTTATGCCCACCTTCAACAACACCGCTGACACTGCAGTGCGTTTTTTCTTTAATCACATCATATCTCGCTTTGGAGTACCACTCCAACTAGTTTCCGATGATGGGAAACACTTTGAGAATGAGATTTTCGTCGAACTCTCATCTCAGTTAGGATTCTACCATGCGTTTGCCTCACCATATTACCCTCATTCTAATGGACAGGTCGAAGCAGTTAACAAGGTCCTCAAGACCATGTTACAGCGCATGGTTAATAAACATAAGACCAATTGGCATCATATGTTATTTTCCACGCTATGGGCTTACCGTATGGCCATGAAAATTTCCACAAGTTTCACACCATTTCATCTATTCCATGGGGTTGAGGCCACTCTTCCCATTGAGTGCGAAATTCCCACCTTATGCACCGCAATTGAGCTATTACCCGGCACTTCTCCAATGGAGAATTGCTTGCTGAACTTAGAGTCCCTGGGTGAAGATCGTCGATCTTCATTATAGAACAATGAGGAAGCCAAAATGGTCAAAGGCCACCTTTGATCACCATGTCAACCTTCGCTCATTTCATGAAGGCGACCTTGTCCTTGCTTATGATATCGCTCACGAAACCTTCGGTCATGGCCAATTAGAGTCACTATGGCATGGCCCCTACATTAGCCAACATTGCCTCACCAAAGGCGTATACATTCTGGCTTCCCCTAAAGGCCTCTCTCTCAAAGAACCCATCAACGGGTTATACTTAAATAAATTTTACACCTAAGCATAGCGATTATACTTTAGGTCATTTATTTTATAGTGTTTTTAATCTATTTTCCATCCCTTACGTCTAAACTATCATTTATGCTATTGACAGATGCTTCCTCCACCAACCTGCCACATCTGTTACGCTGACGGCACCAACCATTGGACAGAAAATATTGCTTCGGCAGCTTGGGCCCTCTATACCCCCTCACATGAAATGCTCCACTCTAGCAGCATATGTTTGGGTTCAGCCACCAAGAACCAAGCTGAATACATTGTTTTCATTGGCCTCCTCGCCGATGCCCAACATCATTGTATTCGTCACCTTAGCATCTTTCTCGACTCTCAACTAGTCATCCTCCAACTCAACAATGTGTACCGTGTTCGCGATCCTTGCCTCTTTCACAAATACCTGCAAGTTATACTTTTATCTCAACATTTTTATTTCATTACATTTACACATATTCCAAGACAATTTAATCAAATTACAGACAACGTAGCTAACATTGTGTTAGATTGGCATATGTCACATCAAGATACCTCTGCACAAACATAAAACTATCAAAAACCTGTCATAGAATATACAGATTAGACATCGTCAACACCTTAAAAAACACATGTAAACATCACATAGACCCCAAAATGTATACTCATATATATATAAACCAATCCACAATTCCATCAAAATGTTTACATACAAAAATATAAACATCCGCAGGCCAGTGAAGCACTTCGGTACAAAACTGGTGCCACCACACCAAAACGGGCTCACCAGCCTATATACAAAATACAAAAATACATAGAGCCACACTCAAGGTGCCTCTAGAGTACCACCTCCTTCCCCTCCCTCAGGCGGTGGTCCCCCACCCACTACTAGTCCCTCCAGATCGGGAGGTAATCGTCCGGTCATCGCAACACCTGCTACTGCTACTCGCCGCATCACGACCTGCCACATCGACGAAACTCCCACACACTGCTCTAGGATGCCCTCATCCTGGATGTGTGACCACATTCCCTCAGGTACGCCTTGTAGCACCACCTCCAGGCGGTGGTGAATATCCTCAAAATCTCCCTCGGCCTCCGCCGGAGGAGCATGTGATGGCCCAACACCTGGGTCATCAAAACGACGTCTCCTCGCTCCTCTCTCATCATCAACTAGTCTTGCCTTGACATCCTCACACCAACGTCTATCTTCTACCAGCGGCCCTCCCCGCGGTGGTCTCCTTGGCTCATGGCAAGTCAACACTCTCATCAGCTCAACCTCGTGCATGCAAGGTCCCACATATGCACATACAAACAACCAAATGATAGTATCAACATCTATACAAAATACATATCTCATGCTATCTCAAAAATCAACATATCAAACTCATAAACATACCTCGGTGATCAAACACCTCCCCTGGATGTAACACCATGTCCAGATCACCCCGGAAGTCAACACCAGCATATGGATACTGTAGTATAACTTGCGACATCTACCACCATACATGTGCCACCTCAGCCGTGAAAACATGGCCACCCTTGCCACCACCATGGTGAACCAAAATCGTCGACCACCGCCTCAGTCATGGCTCTCGCACCCCAGGAGTGCCCAATAAAATACTAGGGTGCAACATCGACACCCTCTCCAAAAACCAGGCCACCAAGATGGACCCAAAGGAAAAATCCCCTGAGTTGTTAGACTGACATCAGTCCAGCTTCCCTACCATATTGGCATGCAGCGTCATCCCCCAGGTAAAGTTCTCCCTGGCCAGTGTCCTCCCCATAACCCTCAACTGAACACCACTAATTCACTGAGTCGTGAGGGACCCATACACCCTCACAATCATCGCTGCTATAGAGTGATGAGCTAGATCATCCATCACCCTGATACTCATGATGGAGCCCGGCATGTAGTTCTCCCTCGAACAGTACCTCCAGCCCAAGGTCACTAACGACACGTCCACAGGTAACATCGGCTCTGTCGGTAGGGTCATTCCAAGAAAAGGGACCCCAGTCAGAAAGTATATGTCCTCCACCACAGTTAAGGCGATCTACTCTCCCCACACCATAAAGCAATGTAGGTCCGGACTCCACATCCGAATCAGAAACTGTAGGAGATACTCCTGCGCCTGTATCAACGAACACTCAAAGAACTTCCTTAGTCCACAGGCTGCCAAAATGGCATGAACCCTTGACTCCTCAATAGTCACAACATCCCTCAGCTAGGACCAATCCCTCTCTCCCCAGCTGACCGACATCATGCAAAATGATCACCTGCAACCACATAATACAGTCCTAGGTCAACCATATTGACCATAAAAAACATTAAAAAATACAAGTTTTACACCCGTCAACCTTGCCCCAAGGCACGATTGTTTAACCCACAGGCACACACATACGTGCGCCTATTTATCCCACAGGCATGCACATATGCATGCCTGTTCACCCCATAGGTGAGCATGCGTGCACGCCTGCTCACCCTATAGGGGCGCCTCCATGTGCCCCTATTATGAACATATGCATGCATCATAGTGCACCTGTCCACTACACAACTACACACCCATGCGTACATGTGTAGCAAACAGGCACACCTTTGTCCCCCCTACGGGCACACCCATGCGTGGCTATTCATATAATAGGTGTGCACCTGTGCATGCATAGTTTTGGATCGCCTATGCACTGGGGGGACCACACCCATAAGACCCCCTATACGGCCCTCCATACAGGCTCTGCCCATAAATGGAAATCCTACTTCTATGTAGGATGATAAGACTACTAACCTAAATCTCGCTGCTCCTGAATCGGTTGCCTCATCCTCCCAAAATCTCCAAATCTCCTCTGAATACCTCTTGTCTAGTCACTCTGGCAACAAGTACCAATGAGGTGGCAATGTGGGCCCTACAACTATATATAGGCCTTTCCGCCAAACTTCCAATCGCCATTTTAGGAGCTTCGGGTGTCCATTTTTCAATCCGTCTTCAACCACGGGATCAACATCTCGTAATCTACATCAAGATAGTCCCCGGGCCAATTTTTATCCTTAGCCCTCGAGGCGTCATTTTTTTTTCATATCTCATCCATGTATGCATGCTCATGTTAATAATTATCAAATAAATGCTTGTATGTTCAATTCTCTTCAGATATTGTTCACGTCGGGTATTTGGTTTTCATGTGTGTAGGTACTTGGTCATCATACATCAACGCAACCCCTTTAGGTATATAATCAGCACTGGCATGCAATCATTCCCTCTAAATCTCAATTGCATCTCCCGTCACACCCTATGACATTTGCCTCTAGGATCCCCATCTCCGGTTCTGCAATACTGACACCTCCATTGCATCTTAGGTACTGTCACCCGGTAGCACTCTCCCCCACATGAGTTGTCCCAATCATAGCACCCTTTTTCACTTTGACACTCATGCTTTTCTTCAACCCTTTAGGGATGGGAGTCCCGATAGTCGTACATCATGTTGCGAATTAGACACATACTCCTTCTCCTCATTTTGCTATCTTTCCCACTAGACTCCCAGATTATCTCTCCAAGGTTCTATTCTGACTACCCCTTCGCAGTATCATGAACTCTCCATTTCATCTGCAATCAGTTTTCCCCTCTGTAAATTTCCCTCCATTTTACCTACCTCATACAGAAACCCACCCATGGGGACCCCACCCTCCACCAATTTTCCAAGAACATTGCGCCCTAATCGACCCAACCGTATTACATTAGGGAACCCATTTTTGTATTTGTACACTCATCCCAAATTATTCTTTATGTATTTGGTAAAATGTAAAAAGACTTTGTTTCCAACATTCACATATCCTTTTGTCATCACCTTTGAGGACCTTCTTCCCTTTTTGGCAAACACAACCCATGTCACCCTTGGTTAGGGCACTCCTTATCATCTACCCCTGTTGACATCATCCATATACTTCGAGTATCCCATAGGCCACTTACCTCTACCCTCTGAGTTTGTTCACTTTGTCCCACCTCTGGCACACCTTATCCCACGTCTTGTTGTCCCCATGACACTTGACCTAGTTGAATGGTTGCAGCCACTTATACTTTACATATAGTCCCAACCAAGGGTAGTCTTGAGTCTTCCTACATCTTGACTTCGTCCATGTACCACCTCGAGTTCCTAACCTCACCTAGTGGATTTCACGAAGCCCTTTGCTTCTTGGAGTCACGTCCCCCTTTTTGTTAACATCAACATAGTTTCCAGAAGGGCGACAGTATCTTGACTCTCATTACCTTTCCAATGAGAGGTCTCGGATGACAGAGGGAGAACCACAATTTATCCCTACTGTCATTGACCCCCGTAACATTCGACTTCAACACTTTATCATGTTACGGTGGGTCTTACTTTGCGACTATTGTAGTTATTTCTTATATTTGCTGAAGACCTATGAACTTGATTGGGCTATCATTGCCTACAGAATCCGTGATATTTCTTACCGATATCACTGCCTACTATTCAGAGTATGTTCCTCCATAGAATTGTATTTTTCCTTTATCTCAACTACCCCCGAGGGCATTGCAGTTGTCTACATCAACACACCATTCCTTTTTGAGTTACATGACACGAGCATGGGGCATGCCCGCCTCATTTGTACACAGTTTATTTTTACACACCTTATGGAAGGTTGGGTTCTACAGGTTCCCTTCTCCATCCAACGAGTAACTCTTGACAATCCCAATATCGCTCTCTCTTACAACGACACTCTCAATAGAATAAACATTGATGAATTTCGGCTATACGTATGCTCCTAACCTCATCCATCAGGGGGCATCTGTTATCACTAAAATTTCGTTTGCAAATGGTTACAAGAATCCAACATTGTCAAATAGTTATGAGGTCACCCATGGACCAAAATTACCACAAAATAATTTCAAAAAGGTCCAAAACCATACAACCAGTGACAAAATTAAAGTGCGCTATGATTACACAGAGCACATGCGCACATGTGCAAAACAGAAACGCAAGAAAAGAGCACATGCGCTCGATGCGCGACCGTGGTCGCTAAAATCCATGCACATCTGAGAACAACGCATTTATGAGATTGGTCGGCCTCCCACCCACTTCTGGTTCAACTTCCAAGTTGATTTGACACTCAAATCTCAACTGGATCTGACTGGGTGGCTGGTCAAAGACCTAGAAATGCCCTAATTAGCCTCTTTTCACACTACAAGCTGGTTGTACAATACCTCAAAGAGGTTCTATAAAACAAGGCCATGGGTGCACTTCATTTTTAAGGAATTCAATAGAAAAGTTATGCTGCTACTATTCTCTTGAGGAATCCTCTATTCTCATCAAGAGTATATTAGCACCATTATATTGGGCAATCCATCTCACCCCTTGAGTGGATTAGCTTGGAATTCTTTCACCATTTTCATTCAAAGTTGTAAGAAGAGCTTATTTGTGGGGCTCGAAGAGCTCTCCCTTGGAGGAAGAAGGGACTCATAGTTCTCTTTCTTCTTGGTGTTTTCTTTCACTGATATAAACCTTGCTATTGGTGACATGAGTCTTATTGTTTTTGGTTCTTATGTCCTTATGCTCAAATAGTTTAGTTGTTATTTTATTTCTTAGTTTAATTCTTAGTTGTTCTTTTATATTTCTTTCTCTAACTCTTTTCCTTTATAGCTGTCCTTCTTAGCAAACCCAACTAAGCTTGTAAGCACCTCTGTTTTTCTCATCTAGGTGGCAAAAGAGGTGTAACAATGCCTATTGATTTTATTTTAATAGGATAATGGGTGGATTCCTAGAATATCAAAACATTAAATAGACCAGGATACAAAAAAAAAGTAGAAGCGTTAAGAGAATGAAAAAAATCTCTTGAAAAAGAAACATTTTCAAAAGGTAACTCTTTGAATGGTAGTTCCTCCTCCTTAAAACCATTGGTGACTGATTGTGAATCAGTACGCTCCACACTAGGAATGATTTCACAATCACCACCTTCTTCCTCAATACTATTTTCCTCTTCCAAGGAACAAGTGGATTGTTGTGCTAAAAGAGGTATGTCATGTATGTAAATTTCTTCTCCTAAATTGAAATGATCAATGTTGTTCTTTTGCTTCTTCACAATATGAGAATTTGAAATATATTTCAAAACATGCTCATGGTCACAAGAGAGGATAAAATCACAATAATTTTCAATAAATGATATATAAACAATAGGAAACAATTCTTGATATATATCAGTTAGAATAGGAGAATTTATAATAGTAGGACAATTCAAATAAAAAGAAACTAATTCCAAATTATCCATGGGTGAGGAGGTATCATGTCATGAGTGGCCATATTTTCTTCATTAACAAAATGATGAGCATTCATGTCTTTCCCCAAAGATTCCTTTTTCATTTGTTGTGATGTAAATGACGAGATAGGATAATGGGAACCTGTCATAACCATCAGTGTGACACAAAGTGTCTATTATCAAGAAAAAAAACATCCTCTTTGTCAACTGCAAAAAAATATAAACTCGAATTTACAACACAAGAGTTCATTTTTTTTTATCACGAGGAAGGAAGTGGGGAATGAATTGGTGGGAGGATACACATATTTCTTCCAAAAAATAATTTTATTTCTGATCTATATCCCCCATAATAAATAAATATCTAGACATATAGATTCCAACTAAGTCATTATCATTTTCAATATTTTCATGTAAATCCAAATCAACATGTAAGGGTACATTAAAATATGATTTAAATTCTTCATCCATTAGTTGATATGTTTCATTAGTAAGGGAAATTAAATGGTTAATCAAATCATTGACAGAGGGTCTATCATCTAAAGTAAATCTATAGAAAATATGGGTAAATCTAATAAGAAAATATTCAAGAGATTCATCTTCTTTCTTCCTAAACTCCAATATTTTTTCACACAAATCATCATAATCATAATTATCAAAAGCATGGAAAAATTGATGCATAAACTTCTCCCATGTGTGAATAGAGGTATCCAACAAAGTCTCACACCATCTCTTGACTCGACTTGCAAGAGTGAGAGTGAAAATCTTGCAAATGACACTTCCATCAGTATTATATTGAGAACAAAAAAAATTCCAAAATTTAAAACCATCTTCAGATGCAACCATCAATCCCTCGGCATCAGATTTAATTTGCGACAAGATAATTTAAAATATTTCTAGGAGTTTTAAGAGTTACAGTACCAAAAACAAAATCCATAAAGGGAAATGGGATGGAAACATTAGTAAACTAAAACAATTTAATAATAAATACTCCACATGCTCATCTTGTCATCTGGCCCTCCTCTAGCATCATTTCTATTGACATGTCCAAATGGACTTTCAAGCAGGTAAGGGAGAACACACGATGGAAAGTACCAATTAGACCTACTCGTTTTATGCAACATTTCTGAACAATATGTGGGTTTGGTCTACGCTAATAATTAAAAGAAGAAAATGGGGAAATATAGATAATTATCTCCCAACGTGTTCTAATTAATTCTAAACCTACTCTGAATTGAAAGAAAACTAATAGATTAGCACAACTTAAAATGTGATTTTGGAAACATAAATAGTTCATGGAAGCCAAGAATATATTAAAACAATAATATTTCAGATATCATCTCAAATAGATGCAAATGTGACATGTAACAACATCCTTGTACTCATTAGAAATAACAACATCATGAACATTCTAAATACTAAGCACATGAACAATTGATATGGTCAACACTTAGAAAAACTCAAATGACAAACACATAATTTAATGGATTAGTCCCAAATGCATTTGACAATAGTTTCAACTTCAAAAGACCTTCTTCTCTTCACATATTCATGAATAAAATTATTAACAATCTATACAATGGGGAAAATTCCATCATTACATCCAATGAGTTCTCTTTTATAAGACAAGAGAGACTCCTCATCTCTTGCGATTATTCATTTCATTTATCTTTGTTTTATTATTATACAATTTTTAATTTGTTTTTCATTTTTGTAAATGAACATGTGAGAATTACAAACATAAGCTAAAGAGACTCTTGAGTGGCTATTCTCTCCCTTAGACAACTCATAAATGTTATTCATTTACAAATATTATTAAATTTGTTTGTTGGTCTCATCTTTTGTTCATTGAGTCATTCTAGGTGTTTCAAGTGTTATTCTTATGAATAAGATCATCCAATATTATTTTTCTCCGTCTCATATTTCCATCGTGCTCATAAAGGTCCAATTTCGATTCCTATAGCTTTAGATATGAATGTTTAAACATCGCACAACTCATTCTTCAATTATATTCACAGCTCTTTTGTTTTTTACATTTTCTGTGAATTTCTTCCCTCATTCTATTAATACTTATTGTTCCATGATGTTCAAATATTTTTTATATTTCCGATGAGCCATCCTAGAATGATTGTGTTTCCTGTAGCCCCATATATGATCGTTTGAAGTTTGCATAGTCAATTTCCCCCCCAAATTCCTGACTGTTAGCGATATTTCTTGTAAGGGGGGCTAGAATGCAAAAGAATGGGTTAAAAACCCACTTGTCCAAAGTTTCAGACGATAATACGTCCAAGATAAGTCATAAGCAAGTCCGAGTGGTCCAGATTTGTGTGCCTGGATTGATGGTGCATATTGGATTCCGGACCCCCCTTGCCTTTCTACCTTTAAGCCAGAGGGGGGGGAAGGACTCGGGGGCACACCTCTCCAACGGCCTAGATCAGCGCACCTAGATCAACGACAATGAAGACTATTCCGGACCCCCCTGCCTTTCTACCTTTAAGCAGAGGAGGGGGGTCCGGAATCTTGGATGCAACTTCTGACAGTTGAAATCATAGCGCCCAGATCAACGACGCTCACACAGCCCCGTCCTTCTCAGCTGCCCTACATTTAGCCAACATGGGCCCTCCTCCCGTCATATCATCCTTCATAATCACCTTTCTCCTGCTTCCATGTGTCGCCTATTCTCCTCCGCTCCTTGGTCCGCATGGTCATCTCTCCTTCTCATCGTCCACTCACCACCCGCCACGTATCCCTTTCCCTCCATGTCAGCCTCTCACTACATTAAGCCTGTCCTTGCAGTTGTGGCCCCGTCATTCCGTCGTCGTACCCCACTTCCCGCGTTGGCCTCCATACCCATCCTTCAAGCTATTCAGTTATTCCAGGTGGCAGCACGAGGAGTCTTCCATGTCCCAAAATGATGAGTTGGCCAGGTTGTCTTCAATCCCAAGAAGAAGTTATTGAAGCGGTTGGTGGTGGTTAGACATCGTCTCTGCCATAATGGGAAGTCCTACATTGAATTAAAGGCACATCGATTCGCCGAATAAACTGTCAGGAGATCGATCACGTTTGCCATAAGTTGCACGACCATTCAAAGATTGCAGCACCGTGTTGTCAGAAGCCATGCAGATGCAAAGCTTTCAATGCTACGTCTCGATTTTTTTGTTGTTGTTAGTTCGAGTATATGAAGGCATTTTAGCCATTTTTGTATCTATCGATGGTAGAGCTAAGCTCCCGACTGTAAAGTTTCAGCAAATATTCTGGTTTCCTGGGTTATGACTCTGTGCTTGAGATTTCTTGGTTTATAACAAACAATTCTCCCCCTTTTCATCTATCTTTCATCTCATGCCATAGAATTCACAGTTGAATGATTCACGTGGATTGTTGCATTTATGTTATGATAAAGGATTTGTCGTGACATTTTTGTATTCTCTGGTTTTCTGTGTTTGGATATAAAGAGACTTTGTGTTCGAATGCTTTCTCCTCCAGTCTGTTATGAAATTGATGTCTGTGATAGACCTTTTCACTTTCCTCATGCAAGTCTTCCACCTACTCACCCTTTTACTGCAACTCACTGTTTGGAGTTTATCAAGACCTCACTCGTTCATGCATGCCTGACCTGGTTTCTGAGTTGAGATGATATTGTTCTGAGTTTCCTTCCATTTTATCACCCCTTCTAAACAAATCGTGACATTAAACTGATGGGCATCAGGCTCTTCTCCTGCAAGCAATCCAGGAGTGACTTCCATCACCAACATTTCTGGCACCGTTGCCGGGGACGATGTTGAATATATTCCTTGGGATTGAACGACAAAGATTAGACTGATTCTGAAGGTGCATCAAATATCAGAACTTGAAGATTGCTACTGTGCACCTGGCGACTCCACTGTGATGAATCCACTGGGGAGAACCTGTTCTATCAAATGTGGTTTCGAGAGGCAGACACACGAGGTCTAATACACACCTGCCTTTAGCTACACCAGAAGCTGACTCGGAAGCAGTGCGCAGAAAGGGAAAGAGATCTGCGAAAGAAGTTTCCATCGCTGAAACAAGTAATGCGCCTTCCCCTTCTGTGAGTACTCCATTGTCTTATTCTCAGCTTCCTAGTGGTCCTTCCTCTGAGGTTTCCCATTTTCTGAATTTCGGGAGTGTTCCTGCTGATTTTTCTCCTCCTGGTTTGGTATCAGAGGGAGAGATCCTTGTCACTCCCCCTTCCCTGGAAGCTGTGCATCATCACAAACCTCAATCTTCTGAAGGTTTCACCACCCCTCCTCTTGTTTCTACTACTGTACAGAGAGAAGTATCTGCACGCTCTGGTCCATTAGACGTCTCTCTGTTTTCCCCCTTGTCTCCCATGAGAACCTTTTTCCCAACATCTCCTGGTCACACTCCTTCTCCTCCTAGTTCTCCTCCACCTAATATCCCTATGGCTGGTGCTAATCCCCCTCCGACTAGAATGGATACCATAGTTGCTGCTAGATATGCTCCTTTAATCCTACCTCATCCTATGAATCCCCTCCCCACTGGAGACTATTTGAAATACATGCCCAAGTTCAGTGGGGAGGGAGACATAACTACTGAAGAGCACCTGGCTGCCTTCTACAATTATGCAGATAACCTCAATATTGAGAATGAATATGTCTGGATGAGAGTCTTTGTTCAGAGCTTGGATGGTGAAGTTAGAAAATGGTTTAGGGGACTAGCCCCTGGATCTATTACTGGGATCGAAGCTCTGGATACTGTCTTCTTGAGACAGTGGGGAGATAGGAAAGATTACATATATTACATGACTAAGTTTGGGTCCCTGAAGAAAATGGAAGGAGAGTCTGTCTCTGACTTCTCCAAAAGATTCAATAAGATGTATAACAAGATTCCTGCAGAGGTAAATCCTTCAGAAGCCTCTGCTCAAATTTCATATGCTAGTGCATTTGACCTTGATTTCTGTCTTGTATTAAGAGAAAGAAGAGCCACCTCTTTAGCTCAGATGCAAGATGCAGCTATAGAAGTGGAATCAAACATATTGGCAGCCGATAGGCTGAGAAACCAGGCTGACATAGATAGAAGAAAGGAAAAGTCAGAAGTCTCAACTTCCAACACATCATTGCCCCACCCTCAAGTAAATGAGCTGATCCAAGTAATGAACTTCCTTAAAGAAGAGGTGGAGAGATTGAAGGTGGAAAGGAAGAAAATGTATAAGGGCCCTCAGAACACCAAAAATAAAGGGGGTTTCAGAAGGCCAAATAATATTTCCCCCCCAACTATGCACAGAGGAAGAGACAGAGAAGACCAAAGAATTCAGGCTCCCTTCCAGAACAATTTTGTAGCTGAGGAGAAAGAAGGGGAAGCAGACGAGCCTGAACCTAAAATCCACTCTTTAGAAGTCACTCCTCCTTTCCCTCATCTGACCCAGTCAGCTTACGAAGAGTCTCTCATGGATGGTCAGCTGAATGAGTTGAGAAAAGGAGACAAAGCCAGTGGTGGTCGAGGTGGATATAACCTGAGATACGACAAAAGGGCAGCAATACCTGATGTTCCTGAGCAGCCCACTATATCAGAGAGACCTGCTAGTGAAGCAACAGACAATCATAGAGGTAAGAAGGCCCAACCCCTTTCTCCCATTGTCCAAAGTCATGTTCCTGAAATTAGAGAAATTCCAAAGTCTATGTCCTCTTTCAATTTCGAACATGAGATCCAAAAGATCAGATTTCCTGTGCCACTCATCGAGTTAATCAAACATGGGGAATTCAAAAGATGCTTCTATGACCTCTTGAAATCTGAAGCCTCACGCCCTTCCATAGACTTCATAAACCTCCAAGATGAAAGGCCTGCGGTTGTCCTAGGTCCCATGGTAGAAGACATAGATGATTCATCCCCTCCCTTTTACACCTCCCTAAACATACATGGCAAAGTGATGCACAATTGCTTAATGGATTCAGGGGCCTCCCACAACCTCATGCCTAAAGCCGTCATGGAAGATCTAGAATTAGAAGTCAGCAGAGCCTATCATGACCTCTATTCCTTTGACTCCAGGAGGGTACAGTGTTTGGGAGTCATCAAGGACCTGGTAGTCTCCCCGTTTCAGCTGCCCATGAAGAGTATGGTCATGGATATTGTGGTAGCTGACATCCCCCCCAAGTTTGGCATGTTGTTGTTGAGATCTTGGATTAAGAGACTGGGGGGAACCTTGCATATGGATCTTACATATGCCACCATTCCAGTGTTTGGAGGGGAACATAGGAGATTATACAGAGAAGCCCAGCTAGCCTACATTGTCAGTGATGAAGCAAACCCCACTAATCATCCCATCTATGCCTTGGACACTGATTTAGGCTCCAGTTTACTACAGCTCACTGAGACTCCCAAACCCCCTTTGCAGATCAGAAAACAGTCCATTCTTAATCAAGAGACACCCCCTCCAACCACCTCTATTTTGAAGATGTTCTTTGATGGAGCTTCCTCTAGTATGGGTGCAGGTGCCGGGGTAGTATTCATATCCCCTTCTCAAGAGACCATCTCTCTGTAATAAAGGATGGAATTCGAAGTCACTAACAACGTGGCAGAGTATGAAGCCCTGGTTCTAGGATTAAGAGCTGCGAAGGAGATGGGAATCAAGGAAGTGGCTATGTTTGGGGATGCAGAGTTGATTGTCCAGCAGGTCAAAAACATTTATCAAGCTAAGAATCCTCGGCTCAAGAATTACAGGAACGAGGTATGGGACCTGGTTGATAATTTCTTCCTGGCTTTTAACATTTCCTACATTCCAAGGGGAGAAAATATTCCAGCCGAATTTTTAGCTTTCACAGCTAGTGTGCTCGAAGTTCCTGTGCTGTCCCCTGTCGGGTCCGATGTTGAAGTAAAGTATAGGCCCTCTGTACCAAACAATGTCAAGCATTGGAAGGTATTTGAGGATGATCAAGAGATTGAAAAGTTTCTCCAATCTGTGGATGACCTTTTTGCATTGCACATAGATGAGGATCCTGACATTGAGGGGGAACCTGACCATCACCCTAGGGAGTTGTCGAACAAAATTGCTGACCACCGGATTATACAACTGCCAAGAAATCACATTCCAAAAGGACTCATCCCGTTAGAAAGGTTGTTTGATGGGAATGATGTGGCAGTAAGGGGTAGAGTTTCAGGTGATGATGCTGAGACAACTGAATGCAACATAGGCACACTAGAGGAGCCCAAGTGTCTCAAATTGTCAAGGAGTTTGACCAAGGATCAGAGGGCTGAATATACTGAGTTGCTAAGGGAGTTTGCTGATGTGTTTGTATGGACCTATGAAGACCTCAAGACATATGACACATCAGTCATTGAGCACAAGATCCCACTAAAAGAAGAGGCTAAGCCATTCAAGCAGAAGCTGAGACAGATAAATCCCACGTTGTTTCCTGTCATGGAGAGGAAAGTGAAGAAGCTGTTGGATGCTCAGATCATTGTTCCCTTGAGATATTCTGACTGGGTGGCCAACTTGTTCCCAGTGAGAAAAAAGAGTGGCGAAATCAGACTCTGTGTTGATTTCAGAAACCTGAACAGGAGCTCAAGGAAGGATAATTATCCCTTACCCAACATGGAGCACATATTGCAGAAGGTCACTGGTGCTTCCAGAATATCCATGATTGATGGTTTCTCTGGCTACAATCAGATATCAGTCATGCCTGAGGACAGGGAAAAAACAGCCTTCACCACTCCCTGGGGCACATTTATGTATGCCAAAATTCCTTTCGGGCTGATGAACGTAGGAGCAACATTTCAGTGAGCCATGGACATAGCCTTCATCGAGGAAAAAGATAAGTTCGTGGTGATTTACTTAGATGACATAATAGTCTTTTCCAAGACCGATAAAGAGCACCACTACCACTTGGAGAAGGTTTTCGAGAAGTGTCGCAGGTTTGGCCTTTCCCTGAACCCCAAAAAATCACTGTTTTCTATGCAAGAAGGGAAGCTATTGGGCCATATAGTATCAGCAGAGGGAGTAAGAATTGATCCTGACAGAGTAGAAGCGATTCAGGCCCTGTCACATCCCAAATCTAAGAAAGAGGTTCAGGCATTTTTGGGGAGGATTAATTTCCTGAGAAGGTTCGTTTCAAATTTTGCTGAGCTCGTGAAACATATTACGACCATGCTCAGGAAGGGCCATGAAATAAAATGGACTCCTGAACCTAGAGAGTCTTTTGCCCAAATAAAGAAGGCATTGACTAAGGCACCTGTGCTAATCAGTCCCGATTATTCCAAAGACTTTTTGATATTTTCTTTTGCTTCTTGTGATACAGTAGCGGCAATTTTATTGCAGAAAAATGATAAAGGGAAATAACAACCCATTTCTTTCTTTAGCAAGGAGCTGAGAGATGCTGAACTTCGATATGAGATCATGGAGAAGCAGGCCTATGCCTTGGTGAAAACTCTCAAGGCTTTCAGAGTCTACGTCTTGCATTCAAAGATCACAACATATATCCCTTCCACCTCTGTGAAGGAAATTCTTGTGCATCCTGACATAGACATAAAAAGAGGTAAATGGATCACCAAGATCCTAGAATTTGATCTGGAAATTAAGCCCACTAAGATGATAAAGGGGCAGGGTTTGGCCAAGCTGCTGGCTGAATCCAACTGTGAGGCCTTGGGAATTAACTCCATCAACCAACAAGATGAGTCATCCGATAAGGATTCTCGGACCATCATACCATTAGAAGCATGCCCCTGGTACAAGGACATATTGTAATTTCTGAAAGAATTGAAGCCCCCTAATGAATTGGGAAAAAGTAAGGCTAGGGCTTTAAAGCTCAAAGCTGTCAGGTATTGCCTCATAAACCAAGCCCTGTATTGGAAAGACCCTCAGGGGGTATTACTAAGATGTCTCAACCCACAATAGGCCCAGAAGGTTATGTTCGATTTCCATAGTGGTCTCTGTGGAGGTCATTATTTTTGGAAGACCACAGCTCACAAGATCCTTCGAGCTAGGTATTATTGGCCCACCTTATTTCCTGATGTCTGCAAAAAAATCAGAGCTTGCATCCAATGCCAGAAATTCTCAGGAAAGCAACAGCTCAAATCCCTGCTCTTAAATCCTGTGGTAGTCTCAACACCCTTTTAACAGTGGGGATTGGACTTTATTGGAGAAATTCACCCTCCCTCAAGTGGCCAACACAGATGGATTCTGACTGCAACCGACTACTTCACCAAGTGGATAGAAGCTGTCCCTACCAGGAGTACCTCTCACAAAGTGATCATCAGCCTCTTGGAGGACATGATAGTTAGATTTGATTGCCCAAGAAGGATTGTCACTGACAATGCCTCCCCCTTCATGTCTTTGCCTCTGATCAAATTCTGTGAATAGTTCCAGATTCCATTAATTCACTCCACTCCCTACTATCCTCAAAGAAACGGATTGGCAGAGTCCTCCAATAAAAGCCTAATCAAGCTCATTAAGAAACTACTGGAGGAAAATAAAAGAGACTGGGACTCAAAGCTCAAATTTTCCCTTTGGGCTGATTGGGTGACAATGAAGAAATCCCTGGGTCTCTCACCTTTCCAGCTGGTTTATGGAATAAAGGTCATTTTCCCTACTCAGCTCGCCTTACCTGTGGTGAATCTCCTCCAAGAATTTGAAGGGGAACCTAACCATGTTCTTAGAATGATTCATCAGATGGTGGAAGTGCAGCAGATCAGAGAACAGGTCAGGGACAGAGCCTACAATCATCAACAGAAGATCAAGCAGGCTTTTGATAGGAAGAATAGAAAGAAAGAATTCAAATAGGGTGACATGGTACTCAAATGGGATGCACCCAGACGGGAAAAGGGGAAACACAGTAAATTTGATGCCCTCTGGTTTGTGCCTTTCAAGATCCTTGAAGTGTTTTCAAACAACACTTACAGGTTGTAGGATCTGGAAGGCAATGAAGTTTTTAGTGGCCCAGTCAATGGGCATTTCCTGAAAAAATGTTTGTTGTAAGCCACAGTCGGCTCCTTTTTTCTGTTTTTGTAAATATTGTTTCTGTTGTGTTTTTCAGACTAATAAATGACTCCATAGCCCAACAACAAAGGCACTAAGTCTGTAAAAAGAGTTCTTAGAGCATCAAAGGGACGACTCTATCCCCCATGGAGCCAAATGTTAGCAATATTTCTTGTAATGGGGGATAGAACGCAAAAGAATGGGTTAAAAACCCACTTGTCCAAAGTTTCAGACGATAATACGTCNNAAGAATGGGTTAAAAACCCACTTGTCCAAAGTTTCAGACGATAATACGTCTAAGATAAGTCATAAGCAAGTCCGAGGGGTCCAGATTTGCGCGCCCGGATCGACGCCGCACATTGGATTTCAGACCCCTTTCCGACGGCTGAAATCATAGCACCCAGATCAACGACGCTCACGCAGCCCCATCCTTCTTAGCCTCCCTGTGTTTAGCCAGCATGGGCCCTCCTCCCGTCATATCATCCTTCATAATCACCTTTCTCCTACTGCCATGTGTCGCCTATTCTCCTTCGCTCCTTGGTTCGCGTGGTCATCTCTCCTTCTCATCATCCACTCACCACCCGCCACATATCCCTTTCCCTCCATGTCAGCCTCTCACTACATTAATCCTGTCCTTGCGGTTGTGGCCCCGTCATTCCGTCACCGTACCCCACTTCCCGCGTTGGCCTCCATACCCGTCCTTCAAGATATTCAGTTATTCCAGGTGGCAGCACGAGGAGTCTTCCATGTCCCAAAATGCTGAGTTGG
>CBVK0100456390.1:0-13584 GCA_900067695.1 Picea abies
TCTGGTGGTGCACACTGTCCATATATATATATATATATATATATAATGCATGATCCAATGGGCGCACACTCTCCAAAAAATATATTAAAATAATTCCAATTCTAGTATTTTCTCATTGAAGTTCGATGGTCAAAAAAGGGAAGGGATGATTGAATCCAATGGTGTGAAAGTTTCGATAGCACATGGTCAGGACGTATGGTCACTATGATGGCATCTAGGCTCCTGATAACACACGATTACGATGGCTATATCCAAACTATGAAGGGAAAAATATTATAAAATAATGCTAAGGTGAATTCCCAATGGCTTGATTATGAGAGGTAAGTCTAAGTCTCGTTGACCCATTAAATAGTAAAATAGTGCTAAGTTTCGAAGTTTGTTTAAGGAAGGGAAAAGGGGATTCCATGAAGATAGGAGGTGTGCATTAATGGTAATTTCCAATGGATTTTACCATGAAGTGAAGGTGAGATTTTAATAAGTGAGGGTAAAAAAGAAAACATGAAATTAAATAATAAAATAAAATGAAAATATACCAACTAGAGCTTAGGGGATAAATGAAAAAAAAACAAAATTAAAATGAAAATGAAAAAATAACTAAAAGAAACGAATATACATACATACACACACATTTATATATAAATTAAAAGTCAAATTATTTCTAAATTTACGGAGGTATGAAAAGGAATGAGAATGTAGATATTATACATTAGGGTTTTAGAAGAAACACACCATGTAACAAATTGTTTATTCATGTAAAACAAATTTGATCCATGTAAAACCTAGTTTGACCCATGTAAAACCAAGTTTGACCCATGTCATTTTTTTTAAAGTGAAATTGATTTTCCCCATGTAAAATAAATATCTAGTGTAACTTTAGTGAAAACCATGGGGAATAACAAACCATGGGCAGTTACCATGTGCAACCAAACCATGTGGTTTTGCAAAACCAAGGGTAAAATACAAATGAAATTAATTATATACAAAAATAAAAATTAAAAGTGAAAGTAAAAATTCGGAAAATAAGGCCAAGTTAAACACGATTCACGATTCCATGCTCATCGTGGTTCCAAACTAGTCATGGTTCTACACCTAGGCACATAGAAAACAAGCGTAAGGTATAACATGTAGATTTCAAGTAACCAGGTGTCAAGGAAGGTAGCTAGGTTGTATGGCGATCAAAAACACTCAAATTCAAATGCAACGAATGGATAATGACCCAGGGGGGAAATATAATATGTCATGCCATAAACCAATGTCACAAATAGTGACTCATCTGATAAAAGGAGATTGACACCAAATAGACATAGGACACATGTCAATCCAATCAAGTTGAACATATCATAGGGAAGACTTAATAAGATTTGAAAAATAGGGAATATGATCAAATCAAGGAATAGGTTCTTACGTCAAGAGACAATGCATGAAATTTATTACGACAAATATAAAGAAGTAATTTGGTGACAACACGACAAGGATATATGTCCATGAATCTCAATAGGTCTTTGGCCTAGGTTTCTGAAGAGGCAAGAGGCAAAAAGAAGAAACTTGTAGATATCAATCTGAAGATGCTTATGCCTTTCAGACCTCAGGAATATCATAAGGTACATCACTTGGTAAACTCGATGGGACAAGCCAAATGAAGGGAGCCCAATAGAATTTCGACCTTAGACCTTTGGACCAGTCTTATGATTTCCTCCTTCAGCCTTTGGACTAGTCATTGGAACACTTGAGTGAGGATTCTCGATAGAGTAATTTTGATGAGATATTAGGATAGGGTTGCAAGAAAGGTGGGTATGATATCCTTGCAATCTTTAGAAATTAGGGCAACAATAAGCAAAGGTGAATCCACTTTCTGATGAGGGATATCTTGGAAAAGGTCAAGGTTATGGGCTCATGAATGCAGTGGTGATAAAACAAAAATTATGGATGAGGCTTGGGCGAGACAAGGCTCGGTTCGTAAAGATGATTATTGGCTTATATAGATAGACAATATCTACATAGAAAGAGGTCTAGGATAGAGGAATAAGATCAATGGATTCCCCCACATGAATTTTAAGCCTAGAGAGGTCATGTGAAGGAGGTGACCCTACGAACCTACTTCTGCAACCACATAAAATATGATATCATTTATGTGATTAAAATGAGACTTTCCAATACAACATAAATATTATATTCCATGCCTTCAAGAAAACCTATAAATGAGTGTTGGGTTTGTTCAACTATAATCATGGGTGGTTGTAGATAACTATTGTTGGACGCAGGATGATTTTGAGGAGAATTTCTTTTTTGGAAAGTAAAGATTAGATTGGAAAAAGACAGTTGTAAGGAAAAGCAACACATGTAGGGAAAAACCACATGAATAGGAGGAAAACATGCAAGGCGTGAAGGAAGTAAGACCTGACCATATTTGGGTAAGGGTTTTAGAATGCAACAGCTAATAATACTATAAAATAGTATAAATAAGCACCTAGGAGGTCTAGGTTGGGGGTCTTGGTAGTGGCTGTTGTTGGGAAGTGGGTTCCAAGTTAATTATAAATTGTAAGAATTGTGGTGATACCTTTAAGTAATCTGTTCAGCTATAGAGGAGTCGGGTAGCTAGATATTGAGGGTTAGATCATAGGTCGAGGAGTCTGTTGTGATCTAGTCTACTTTACAGAAGTTGTGGAACCTTTTTCTTGATTGTGTGATTGGAAGTGTAGTGTTTGCAGTGCCAAATTATGCAATGATCATAAATAAAATATCCTAAGAAGCTAGATCTTTGTGGATGTATCCCAGGAGGGGGTGAACCATGGTAAAACTTGTGTATTATGTGATTATTGGATGTCTTTTTACTTTCTGTTAATGGTTGGTCACCTTTAATTCCTATTAATGACAGATTTATACATATGTGGTTAGCTATATCTATTATTTTTTCATGCAATGGTTTAACAAATGAATGAATATTATAATAATAGATTGATTAACCATTGTAAGGCCTGAAGAAGATCGAGTATAATCCCAGATCCCCACTCCTCCTAGATTGCAAGCACTTCAGCTTTGCATTAACCCATAGAACTATCTCGGGTGAGACTACACAATACCTTCTATGTGATGTGTTTCCTTATGGTATACCAGAGGGACCGATAGTTTTAGAGGATTTTTGTGGAAACCCGTTCATATCTAAACCTGGGTCAGTCAAAAAGTAGATAGAAAGAGAATAATCAACAAATGGTTTTGTTGTCAGCTGGAACTACATGGAATTGAGTGAATGGGAGGAGTAGAAGAAGCATGTGGAGAATGCAGGTATAAAAAGGGAATGTTTAGGAATCCAATGAAGACTAAAGATCGAAATATGGTTGAAAATTAAGGAGCTTGAGTTTGTGAAAAAAGATAACAAAAACCCTAAGATAACACAACATAAATATCTGGACAAGTATGCGTTTAGCAACTTGCATGAGGTAATTTTCTGTGATTTCCCACATGTGTTGCAGGAGTGGCTATTGAGGTTGAAATACAACCACCCTAAAAGTTAAATCATACAGCTCAAGTGGAATCCTATGGAGATTGTGCAGTTACAACAAGTTAACAACAAATTCATGCGCACAGTAGATTTTTGGTTAGACAATATTGTTGCAGGGTCTATCATATAATTTGTAGTAGATACTGCAAAGTCTTACAGTGCAACAGAGACAGAGTTTCTAAAGGTACCTATAGGTAGGTATATTATATCGTTGTATACTTCAATCAAGATGTTACTATAGAACAACAGTGTGATGACTATGGAATCATATAACTAAACTTCCCTGTGTGCATGGGGGAAGGGGGGAAAGCAGTGACAGAGGTGGATAAATGGAGGATGATATGGATAAGAGAAACAAGGAGGAGGCCATGTACCCAATACTGATGGAGGAAGATCAGATAAAGAATACAATGGAAACAATTGGAAATATGCGCAGTGGACTACCCTACCAATATAACATGAATAATAAGAAGTGACCATAACAGATAGAGAGGGCTTGGAAAGTGATGAAGAAGAGGTAGACGATCTTTAGGTTGTTGAGAAGATGGAGGAAATCATGTGCGTAATATATGAAAGGAGGTCAAATGGTCCAAGGGTAGGAATAGAAGGTAGAAATCCCATCCATATTAGTGTCAGTTTGGAACCCATAACCCCATGTGCGACTAATACACCAGAAATAACACCACCATTTAGATAAATAAATTTTAGTGGAAGAAATACAACAAGAGGTACATCGAAACAAGGTGCAACAACTAGAGGAACCAATTCAGAAAGTAGCAGTCAAATATCTACACCATATGGAAGTAGTAGTTCATCATAGTTCAAGATGGCAAGACATGATCCCACCATCAAGTTACATGAATTTAGGGGAGAGGCATCAGAGGACCCTAAAAATAACTTGTTCATCTGCGAGAATATATGGGAAGAAAATAAGATCACAAATGAGGATACAAAACTTATGCAATTATATATCATTCTAAGAGACCACGCACTGGATTGGTACATGAGCCTAGCTGTAAACAATTCACTAGGAACAACAAGGATGATTATAGATGTCAAGAAACTACTAATAAATGAATTTCAAAAGCCTATCTCAGAAGATCAGTAAATGAATGATATGATTGAAATCAAACAAAAACCATGTTATTCTATTTGGGAGATTGACCATATGTTAAAACGGTTGAAGGGTAAGTTGAAATATGTCATGACTGACATGAAACATAGGCATATCTTTGTGAATTCACTATAACCACATTTGAAATACCCATTGAGACAACAAAAGTTTCAAACTCAAGCAGAGCTCTCGAGGTTGCCTTACAAATGGAAGAGAACCAGTATGAGAATATAGATCTAATAATAGAAGAGCTAAAGGAGGATCGGAAGAACCTCACACTCCAACTGAATCAGAATAAGGGAAAAGATAAAAGATAAGTTGTTTAGTGTACCACATGCAGGACAAAAGGACACCACAAGAATGAATGCCCATATTTCGTGCAATACATGGAAACATGAGTACCAAACCATTTGCCAATAGGAGGTCCATGGTGCAAGATCTTTAAGACACACAGGCATGATTCATATAATTGTCCCATGATGAAGAAGTACCATATAGTACCCAAGAGCTCATACTGCAATTTCTACAAGTCAGTGGGCCATAATGACAAGATTGTAGGAGAATGTAACTAATGAGGGAAATAAATTCAAACACCTATATGGTGTAGGTATAAATTATGATAGGGTAAGATGCACCTCAGTTTAACCAGGTACCACCTCCATACAAAATTGCACAGCCACAATATAATAATGCGCAACCACAATATAACCCAGTGAAATATAATTAGGTCCCTCAGTACAACACACCGCAAGGAGATAGAACTGGATACAGAGGTGGAGGATGAGGTAGAGGAGGATTTGGAAGAGGTAGAGGAGACATTCAAGGAGGCCAGACAGGAGTTCCTCAAACAATATGTTGCATCTACATCAATTGTGCAACACACTCAAAATGTACCAATGTACAATATGCATTTATCAATTGATCACACGAGCGAAGCACCACCTTTAGTGCAAGTAAGTACCATAAATATTTTTCTTTAATCCTGTGTGAAGCTTCTGAATGATCCATCATCTGTTAAAACTTTTCAAAATATGTTAGAAATATGAAACACAGAGGTAGAGGGGAAGTTAGAGCAGAAAATAGTCAATCACCTCCATACAAGAAGGAGGACAACAAGAGAATTTAGACTGAATTCCAATATAGGGTATTTCAACATGGGGGATATTATAATGGATTTAGGCTCTGAGGTAAATGTGTTACCCAAGAAAACATGGCAGTGTATGGGAGATCCCGAGCTATTCTATTCACCTATCTAGTTGAAGTTAGAAAATCGACATAGAGTTCTACCAATTGGAAGGCTTGAGGGTGTGGCAGTATATTTGGATGGAGTGCACACTAAGACATACTTTGAAGTGATAGAAATAGTGGATGACACAACACCTTATCCAACATTGCTTGGCTTGGACTGGGAATTTGATTACCATACCTTGATCAACTTGAAGACAAGGAAGATGACATTCGAATTAGGAGAATACAAAGTTATTGCACCATTAGATCCATCAGAAGGAGAAAGGTTTGTATATCCCACCTACTTAGATTTGGAGGAAACAAAATAGTTATATAGAACCACCGTGCACAAAGAAGATTATGTTAACCAAACTGCAGATGGAGTACTCAGCTATAGAAGCATCACATCATGTGCTTCTGACTCAGATACAGGTCTGGAGAATTGAAAACAAATATTACATGAAGTCTCCACCATAAGGTGCACAAGAATAGATCGCACAATAAGATGGGTCGGTACAAAGATAAGGGAACCCCCCAGTTTTCATGGGGTAAATGACTTAGAAGAATTCCTAACAAGATATGAAGATGAAGTGTTATAGAATCATAAGATACATATATATGATGGACATGGGATACCAACATAACATTTGGGGAAATGTAGAACACAATGGAGGATGACACCACTAGAAGAATGGCATCATCATTTCATCCACACATTGGAAGGACTCCCACAAAATTGGTATGTAGACAAGGAGATGCACAGAGGTACTACTGAATGGAAAACACTACATCAAAATTTTGTAGTAACCTTATCATTTGAACATGAGAACCCCAACATTGATTCAACACTAAAGCATATAAAAGGTGTGATATCTATTGAGGAACCATAGGTTGAACTCATGAAAGAGTATCAACAACAGAACAGACAGATAGTCAAATAACTACTGTGATGCTACGAAGTGGAAGAAGAAGCACCAGATGAAGATGACCCATGTAACATTCAAATTACATAATTTGAAGTAGAACGAGAGGTGGAAGGTCCATCTATGGAGTCAGAGGTATTTTCTGCACCAATCAAGGTGAAGAAAGTCAACATTGGAACAACTAATAATCCTAAAATGGCCAGTATTGGAGACTATTATAACAGAGTTACTGTGCGAATACAATGACTTGTTCCCAATGACCTTTATAGAGATGAAAGGTATAGCAGGAGAGATAGGAGACATGAAAATACTTCTCAAACCTAAGGAAAGATATGTCAGGCAAAGACCTTACATACTAAATCTAATATACAAGCATAAAGTGAAGGATGAAATTGAAAGAATGTTGGAATCCAGTATCATAGAACCAATAGAGGAATCTAAATGGATAAGTCATATGGTAGTACAAGAGAAGAAACAAGGGGGGATAAGGATATGTGTATATCTGAGAAAATTAAATGATACTTTCTTACATGACCCTTTTCCCACCCCTTTCATAGATGAGGTATTAGAGAATGTGGGAGGCCATGATGAATATTGATTTACAGAAGGATTCTTATGGTACCATTAGATCAAAATAGCTCCAAAAGACAGGCACAAGAATAATTTTTCTACATAATGGGGTTCCTACCATTACAAAGTCATGCCTTTTGGGATGAAGAATTCCTCCTATCTGAGTAGTCATAACTTTTTTTAAGGACATACATCAATTTTTAGAAGTGTATCTAGATGAATGGACTGTATATAGTCTATTAAAAGACCATGTAGAAGTATTAAGTTTTATGTTGGAAATATGTAGGCATTGTCAGATATCATTGAATATCAAGAAGTGCATTTTTAGGACACCTTTTGGAATATTGTTGGGACATATAGTCTGTAAACAAGGGTTATTGGTGGATCTTGCTAAGATTGCAATAATTGTCAATTTGCCACCACCAAATTTAGTGTGTCAGTTGAGAGAAACATTGAGACATACAAAATATTACAAAAAAATTATTAAGGGGTATGTGTAGATCACTGCGCTAATGGAAAATCTACTAAAAAAGGATATAAGATTTTAGTGGAATGAGGACTATAAATTAGGATTGGAAACCTTAAAACAAAATATGGTCACAACACCTATCCTAGTATTCCCAGACTGGGAAATGACATTTCACATGCATGTATATGCATTGGCCATAGCACTTGGATCAATTATGGAACAACCAAGAGCAGGGGAGTTAGACCATCCTATGGACTTTGAAAGAAAAAAATTGTCATAATCAGAGCAGAATTACAATACAATAGAAAGAGAAGGCTTAGGCATGGTGTATGCACTTCAAAATTTTCAGGCACTACTTATTGGGAAAAGACTTTAAGATGTTCACAGATCATTCTGCCCTAAAATATTTAGTCAATAAGCTAGTTTTGGGGGGTAGGATCTGTGGATGGTTGTTGTTATTTAAAGTTTTTTATTTTGAAGTGATAATCAAACTAGGAAATATGAATGAAGGACCTGATCATCTATCAAGGGTCACTAATGGATATGAACCTACCAACTTGGAAGAAAACTTCCCTGATGCGCAATTGTTTTCAATACAAATTGATGATGAATATTTTGTTGATATTATTGAATATTTGAGTATAGGGATTGCACCACAAGAATTAGCACTGGGCATAAGAAGAATATGGTAGTAAGAGAATCATACTACCAATGGATTGTAGGAAACTTATATAAAATGGACGTAGATGAAATTTTTAGAAGGTGTGTACTAGAGCATGGAAGGCCTAGAATTTTGGCAGAATCTCATGAGGGAATAACTGGAGGACATTATGCAGGAAACGATATAGTGCAGAAGGTATTGCACATAGGATTATGGTGTCCAACACTTCATAGAGATGCCAAGGAATATTTCTAGGCATGTGATGTCTATCAGAGGGTGGGAAAACCTAATAAAAGGGATGAGATTCCTTTGAGACCACAAGTAACTTTGTAGGAATTTGACAAATGGGAAATATAATTTGTTGGTCCAATCCTTCCACCAACAAAAAGTTCAGGAGCGATATATATCATCACTGCAACAAAATATTTAAAAACATGGGAAGAAGTAGCACCAATCAAATATTGCAGCACAAAGACAACAACGCACTTCCTAAAAAATGTATGTTTCAAGTCTCAAACTCAGAGGAAAGATTATTGATTTTGCAATTCAAACTTAGAGTTCAAAAAAAAAGAGTGTGATCAATACATTAAGCACAACATGAAAGTAAGGGGATGCATAATGAATATTTGTTCTTCCTTTTAATTTATCCATTTAGAAAACCTCCAAAAACAAACTCGTTTAAAACATTCATCAACCAATATCAATCCCCCAACTCCCTCAAGGTAGACAAGGAATAAACATTATGATCAAACGATATAGGATTAGGCATTAGGATTGAAATTTTATTAGGGGGGGGCTTTCCTTTCGCTTGTAAAAGAAAAAGTAAAGGAGGTTTATTTTTTCCTTAACAAATGGTGACACACTGGAAGAACCATTCATCTTTGTCGATAGAAATCTAGGGCCTTTACTTCAGATCCAAATTTTAAATATAAGCTCAAAAAACTAGAGACAATTTTCCAATAATCATGTGTACCACAATGATGAAAAATTTATAAAAGATAAAACCCATTGTTTCTATTACTTGTGATCTAACACACCCTTTTCAAAGATTCAATTACCGAGGTAAATTATTTGATTGACTGCACACTTTTGATTGCCTTTGGTTTAACCGTGGGTTTTCACTTTTTATAACAAATAGACATTTACATTAGTGTGTTCCCGATGTCTCTTTTCTTGGCATTTCTTCACTGCTAATGAGCATCCATATCCTCGACGAAGTTTCCTTGGTACCATACAAGCACATCCCCACTGCCAACCAAATTCCATAGCCTAATGAGTTTACTTGTACTTACCACACTTTTAATAGTTCTTTCAACTTCCTTTTTATTTGAAAATATGCAAATATTGTGTGAAGGAAGCGGGGTGATACGATAATTTCTTTGATTTGCTGAGTAGATGTTATGAATTTTAGTTTAACCTACATATCTCCTCAAAAACCATCATAGTATTGGTAATTTTATTAATATGAAGTGAATGGAACTCAAAGAAAAAATGTAGATAAAAACTTTCATATACTTATGGATTATCATGGTATGCTCAATATGCACATGTGTTCCACCACAACTATCAGTCCATACCTACATCTAAGAACATTAATTTTCATTCTGATAGAGCATCCCATGTATATTATGGCTTGTAAAAAAAAGCATTCAGTATGTGACAAAAATTGGACCAACCCCTCACTCAAATTTAAAAAATAATCCTCAAGGAAGACTAAGGAGTCAAACCAACTCAAGGAACATACGAGCATTCAAATTAAAGGATGAAAAAATTATGTACAAGAAGAAAGAAAGCACTCAAACTTAATCCAATTCATGAAAATGAGAACTAAATTAAAAGAATCCTAAAGCCAGAATGTTAGTCATCAAAAGGAATGAAAATTGACTGAAAAAAAAGAAGAGAACCCAATAGTGAGTAATAAATTTGGGGCAACAATAGTGAAAGCATGTTTTATGAAATCTTGGAAAGTGAGTTAGGGGAAACAATATTCAAACAATTTTAACCATTCAACATCAACCCCAATCGAAAAATTTCTAGGGTACATATATGAAAAGAAGAACAAGCAAGATTATGAGAATTGATAATCTAGTGAAAAAAAACAATTCGAAACATAATCCTTTAATCCACTTGTTATTTAGTGAAACAAGAAAAATCTTCCAAGAACCTAGAAAAATGGGTTAATGGAGTAGTCAAAACATATTTCCTAAAATCCAATTACGTGAAGCATTCAACAAACCCATAAGCTCTCAAGATTTCTTGACATCAACAAGTCCTTTGCAGACTTGAAAATAATGATTTTTTAACAACAAAAAATAAATTTCATATTTTTCACTAAAGCACCAATTTATCTTTTCCGTAAAAGAGATTATTAATCACATAGATTCACATGATTCAATTTGACAAAGATTCAATTTGAAAAGGCTAAGAACATACATTACAATTATGGAGGTTGTTAGAAATAATCATGAAAAGAACTCCAAATATCAACTAGATCATAAACCAACATGAAAATATATGAATGTGACAAGATTTTTCTGATCAATTGTTGAGTTGGTGACAATCTTGATTTATTTATAAGAAGTTGTGAAAAGGAATTTGAGCAACAAAGTTTAGATTAACACTTCCCTAAGTTGCCTTCATTAAAGAGAAAAATCTTGAGCTTCTAGTTGCACAAGCCATTGCCCAATATGTATAACAAAAGAGAATTGTATGATCAAATATTAGACTATTTGGGAAAATATATTCCTATGAATGACTAACCTATTATACAAAAAATAAAAATAAAGACCAAAAATAAACTACGTCTAAGGAAAGCATGCTAAGCTAATGTAAAATTGAACCATGTTGGATTTCATAAAATTGTGCAAATGCTAATGTAGTCATCAAGTATTCAAATTCTTCCCATTCAATCAAACATCACAACCTTCTTCCTAAAAAATAGTCATCATGTGTTTCCCCACAATATTCCATTTTCCATAAGACTAGGTGTCATTGATTGTTGTGAGATTTGGATCCCTTAGACACTTCATCTCATTCCTGCAATAGAGTCAATCAAACTACCCAAATAAAACCATCCATTATAAAAATATACTTGTCCACCAACAAACTGTTATCATACATAAAAGATGAATAAAAATTCGATTCAACAAATCCTCAACATGAAAAATCAAGGTTTGTATTTCGTCTTGTCACTAATGATAATAATGTGAAACATATGTATGATCATCTTCAACTTTGTGAGAAATAAAAATGAAATCACTCTGTAAATGATAGCAATTAAGGCACTTTGATAAGGTGCAAATAATATATGGTCATGACCTAGATGGATTGACTCCCACATCATAAATGAAAGATAGAATTAGAAATCACAAGTGAATGAAGTGAGTAATATTTTATTGCTAATTGGTGATAAGTTGATGTTTTTTATGATGGGAAAATCCATGAAATTAATATCCTCAAGCTTCCAAGAGTGTTCTGATCAAAGAAACCACAAATTTCACTTCCTTAATTTTACACATGGTGTAGAATATTAAGAAAATGGAATGAAAAAGAACAGTGTGTAGGTTGTATCTCTAGTAAATAGGTTTTATGTTCAAAAGAATGAGACATATAATCCAAAAAACACAATCAACAAACTCACTAGTAAGAGAAATCTGTTAAAATATATTCAAACATAACCTAAACATGCTTATCTTTCCAAGTTATGAATAAACTATTTGTTTGGGTTCAAGGAATGTTGAAGAATGTGATCCCAATAAAATGATGAATTACATCCAACAAGGAATTCACATGTTGAAAACTTATTACCATGACTAAGGTCATAACAAATGTCGAAAACTCAAAATTTGAAATCTTAGAAGTTGTGTTGACATTTTCCATAAAGGAATTCCCAAGCATTTGAATCATTTCAACATTGAGATAAGAAGGAAGACAATGCTTCAGACATGATTAAAATCATATTTACCAAGAATGTAGTAAGAAGGAGTGACTTAGGATAACCAATTCCAAAAGATAGAAAGATAACCTCCCAGAAAATATAAAGTTTGAAATTCCCATGATTAACAAGACTATGACTAAGACTTCAGTCAACTATTGGATTAGGGAATAAATTGATCAATTCTCAAAATTTTCTTGAAAGGTATTCAAGAAAGAGGATTGAAATAATGATGTTGTCAATAGTTTCAAAACATGTTTCCAGGAATCCTGTTGGTCATCGACTAAGTTTCGAGGAATTTTTTTTCAGGTTTGACCACCTTTGTGGACTTCAACAGGCTAGTCGAGGATGGAGTGCCCAAGCAGAGCTGAGATTGTGGGATCTCACTTAATTTGTGGACCCAAAAAGGGGTTCATTAGGGTTTTGTATTAGGTTTTATGGGATGTTAGCCCATGGTTTTACCCATGATTAGGCCTTTTTGTAAATGTATAAATAAGTATAAGAATGTAATGTAGAGGGGGTGAAATAAGCTAAGTGCAAGAGGCAAGTAGTTTTGGGTTGCTTACTGCAACAAACTGTGTATGTAAGGCTCTGTGCTATTAGAGGAGTTGTCTTTGTTCCATGACCTAATTTTGGGAAGGTGGATCTAGTGCTTAGTGCACAGATCACATGTCCAGTGTGAATCTTGGATATGTGGCTTAGTGCACAGGAGTAGAAGAATGTAAGAGATTGAAGACTAATATAGAAGAAGATGTCATTGGTGGATGTACCCACATACTGGGGTGAACCACATATATCATGTGTTGATGGTTTTCTTTGTGCTATGATCATGTGTTGATGGTTTTCTTTGTGCTATGATATTTATTCTTAGTGCACTGGTGGTTATGTATGATAGATAGATCTACAAATGCTTAATGCTTTATTTATGCTAAATATACTAGATCTACTTTATGTTCCTAAGTACGATGTGTATTTTGTCAATATTACTGCGCTAATCTATTCTTAGGTTTTTTTCTGCGATGTGAACAAAGAGGATAAACTAATGCATGTTGTTATGAAGTACCCTACGAAGTGATTGTAATCACAGATCTGTGTCCCAGCTTGGTTATAGAGACCCGAGTCCTATAACCCTCCTTACCTCTACCTCAGGTGAGACTTTGCCTGCTTTGCAGGTGTTGCCAAAAGGG
>CBVK0100456418.1:0-10173 GCA_900067695.1 Picea abies
AAGCCGACATAAATAAAATAACATTGCTAATCTAATATGCCCCAATTAAGTGGTAATGAGCCAATATTAGGGCTTAACAGACTCCTGCACATCATCTTAACACAATGCTTTCAGCATAAGTAACACAATAAACATGATCACTTATTCATATGGTTGTTGCTCTATTTCACAAGCATCCATGGAAAGAATTTAGCTCATTATTCTTTCCCGACACACCCTCATGATCCCAACCACCATGCCATATGAATTCTTGAGTTCCCTCCTCCTTTCCATCCTCACCCTCCAGGCTCAAGCATCCCCTTCACTGCTACATATTCCCTCAGGTGAGCCATCATTTTCCATGGTATTCTTGCACAAGAGGAGCACCAACTCGCTACCGAACCTTCGATGGAAATTTGCAACATGTGGAAATCATAGGGTTCCAGTGTCACAAAAGTAGCCTTCCATGCTTTCTAGTTTTAACAACCATCATCTTTTATGTATCACACACATACAATCATCATGAGATATCATCATAGCAATTTATTTATTAATTCTCTAAAAAATATTATATAGGAAAATAGAATTTCCCAAGCATGAGTTTTCTACTCATTATGTTTGGCTCTTGCAGCTATAGATATTAATATTCCTTATGGGCTTACATCCTTGTCATATTCAAGACCATTATTTCTGCAATTTCCACATAGCCAAACAAATCGTTAGCATATCATAACAATTTTCAATTATTAATTTCTCAAATATGTTTTACATATAGGAAACTAAGTTTCCAAATCACAAGATTTATTCTCAAGATGTTGGGCTATTGCAACAACAAGCATTGGTCTTCCTTATGGGCTTACACCATTGCAATATCCAAGACCATTTTTTCTGCAATTTTCTCAACTTTTCATTCAACCAAACAATTGCCAGTATTCATGCACATTATCATTTCATTGCAACATTTGCAATCAACCCGTGAAGTGATTTCAAAATTATATTAATCTAAAAATTCAATCACTTCCAACTATTATTCACATTAAGTGGAATGAAACTATCATTCCTTGCACATGCATTATCTAGCATACCATGATTTTCATAATGCAATCAAACATGATCAACAAATTAATGCGCCAATACCCATGGCCACATCTACATGATGCATATGTGCATTGACTTCAGAATACCACATATCCATGTCATGGATTCCACCATGTGAGTTGGAAATTCTAGCCAACACCTTAACACATTATCTAAGCCCTTCCCAATTACTTGTTCAATTATTTTGATACCTCCCTCTTTGATCCATACACAACACTAGGAACATGCTCCCTTAGTGTTATTTAGTGTTGACAAAGAGGTCGCAATCCAAACATCGATTAAATGAGGAAATACCATAAAGTACTTGTATGGCACTATACCCATTCCATTTCCAACAACGCCATGGCCTCACACATGGAAATGCCTAATGTAATTCATAGCTATTTCATGAGTATGTCTCATGAATTGACTTGGTTACGATATTATAACCAACATAACATAATATGCAATTGATTTTCTCATAAATGCATTCAATCATTACACAACATGTGTATACTCAAGGCCCTCTACCTTTACATTAATTTCAAATATGGAACTTTAACTAGGGAATTCTTACCTCAATTCCCTTCATCATTTTATGCAACATAAGCAAGCGACTGCATAACTGCATGGTCATTATCAAATTACTTGAGGCTACCCGATCAAGTAATATTTTGTAGAAGCTCATCGACTCCCATTATCAACCTCTTGATCAACATTCCCACCATCCTCATTTGTCTTCATATGGATGGATACCATAAGTAACGGTATCATCATCATTTTTTGGCATGCTATAAAGATTTTTCCTGGACACACAATCCATCATCAATATTATTCAAATATCACAACATCATTAATTCATGTATATATCAACAAACTACTCTTAGTCTATATTCATGTCATATACATGTTCAAGCATGCTCACATAAACAAATTCACGTCAATATGCATTAAGCATTTAATCTTGAGTGCTTATTTCATGCATATGCATTCTATCTTTATTGTATGCATCATGCATTAATTCTATCACGCACTCCAGTGCATATCTATTTCAACGTTGTTTATTTATTTGTTGTTTTAGATGGTTGTCCTTGAATTCTTGTAGAACCTTTCTTCTCTGTGCACTTCCATTCTGATCAAATATGCACCACTGGCCCTTATTCTAAACCTTCTAGCCAAGCCCCACTTCTCCATACTACATTTCCTACCACTAAATCCACTAGTGTTGCCATCTCACAACTGCTTCTTTTATGCAGAGAATAATGTCCCAACATCTTTTGGCTAAGAATTATCAATATCCATAGTGTTGTAACATGCAATATTCCATATGAATATGGACACTGCAATCTAATTAAACATTCCCCGTTTCTTGACCAAACCGATCTTGAAATACCATTATCATTGGCATGCCACATGTCACCCTTGTAGTGGTGACATGTGGCATTCATGGATAGGTCCACCTATACCTTCCATGTCAACATCCAACTGTGCCCCTGCCACATCACCTGTACGACCATTTTGCACATGTCACCTCTAGATGATTCCACATCAGCACCAACTGTGCCTACCACGTCAACTGTATGGCCATACGACCTTTACATTCAGCTGCCACGTGGCACTGTATGGACTATACATTCATCATTTTTTTGCCTGTTTGGCCAAATGAATAGATCACGATATCTGAAGCATATGACGTCTGTTTGAGCCTGTTCAAGTTGTGTTGGGTTTGTATCGATGAGGCCTACGCACATGTCCATTTTGAAGCCATTATGAGAACTTTTATTTTTAGGCCTTTCTAAGCCCCATCAAGCTCCTGGATCCAATTCTAGATCAACCAACGTGATGAGGTGGCTAGGAGGTGGTAGGGTGCCAATACCCTACAATGATGATTTATTTCTTTGGTGGTGTCGATAGTTCATAGCCATTGACGACTATCCTTATGGACGGATTGACTACAGAGGGGATCATGACATGCCATTGCCACTAGGTTCCACCTATGGTGATATTGGTAAGAAATGATTTTAATATATTTCATTTTTTTTGTGTTTTTCAATTTTGATAAAGGAAAAATAAAAAAACGCAAATATTTTTGCATGGTATCAAGTATTAACAATTGATTTGTTACGCATATGTAGGCCCGCGACGGCCATAGGGATTCCCATGAAATTCGTGAAGGGGCCGAGGAGATGAGCTAGTAGGCAAGGAGGCAAAGAGAGTGCTACAAAATGTGCACGGGAACATGTATCGATTGACACATAGGATTCCTATGGTTCAAGTGGAGGATCTACCAGAGGCGATGTAGCGACATGTGGTGGGTATACCTTGTGCGTGGGTGCGACTCTTCTAACGTCTTGCAAACACCATAGATGCTATCATGATACGCATCTGACACCACAAACATAGATTCCATGGTCATGCTATGTACGAACCATATATGCATTTTGAGGGTGTGAGGCCCATTTTGTACTATGACACCATATTTTTTGGACCTGAAAGGATGAAATATAAAAAAATTGGTTTTCGGCTTTACTTATATATGTTACAATGTGTAAATGTATGAATGTTTTTGCTTTACTTAGTTATGTGACAAATTCCATTCTAAAATATAATTAGCATATGCATCAGATACATGATTAGAACTTCTATTGATCTGATTATAAGTGAGAAAACCAAAGTGTAATTCCAAAAGTCGTACCCATATGAATCGTCAGAGTAGAGTAGGATCTCTCACACAGTAACTACCATTCAAATGACATACAAATAAATTTGAATCCGAGCGAACTTCTAAAACTTGAACACCATGTGAAATGGAGTCACGTAATAGCTCTATAACAACACTGTACTCAGCCACATTATTCGTTGATGGCTCCAGATGAACGCCACCTGAAGACACTAGTTGGCCCTCAGGTGAGTAAATGAACCAAGCGGTGGAAGCCATGTTCCACATATGACGAATGGCACCATCTGTGAATTCTAAGTAAACCAAAGATTTCGATGACATATTCCAACCAAGGGAAAACTCAATAAGCAAGTCGATGATGCAAAGGAAAATATAAAGAAGTATATACACTAAGATACACTACTATACAAAGGTCACGCCTAAGTTTGAGGGCTCAAGCATAATACCTTTTAAGGTAGAACCCACTTATGGGCTCATCCAGTGTATTCCCCTCATAATTTTCTAATTTGTAGGCTCCTTTCTCTAAGACATGTCACATGATATAAGGATCGTGCCATATGGGGTAAACTTACTTACCCCCAATGGTTCTTTGGCTTTGTCATAAAGGAGAACCAAGTCACCATTAGCGTATTGTCGAGGATAGACAGACTTATCGTATTGAACCTTAACACATCATTTGTTTTCTTCGATAGCAGTAGAGGCATCTCGACGCTACTCATCGAGGTGGTCCAGGTGCACGAGGTGTTCTTCAAGATCATATGTGTCAGGTAGGAGATAAATTCCCAACTTAAGGGAATGGATTTAGCATTCAATCAGAATAATCGACTCCACACCATGTACTAACTAAAAGGGAGAGAAAATGGTCGGATTTACTCTAGTTGACAGTTTTTTGTAAAATGGTCTTGAGAGATTTATTCACTGCCTCTACTTCTCCATTTTCTTGGGGAAAGTGAGGGGAAGAATGATTGTGCTTAAACCCCAGTTTTGATGATAACTCTTTCATCATTTCATTTTGAAAGTCACTGCCATGAGTAGTGACAATCTCTCTTGGTATTTCGAACCGAGAAATAATTTGGTTGAACATGAAGAATGTTGTAGTCTTACCATTGGATTTAACAGTCATCATGGCCTTTGCCCATTTAGTAAAATAATCCATGAATATGATAATATATTGGTGCTCCCTAGATGATGATGGGTTGCAATCCACAAAATCCACCCCCCACTTGGTGAAGGGACCGATGGTGATGACTGGGTGAAGAGGGGATGGGTGCGAGTGCATTTTCTGAGTGAACACCTAGAAAGGGTGACACTTCTTGACCTCTTTAACGCAATCTTTAAAAATTGTCAGCCAAAACTAACCGACTCACAATATCTTTTGGGTTGTCGCAAGCTCAAATAAATGACCACCACATGCCCCACTGTGGCATTCATTGAGAATAGCCTTAAATTCCTCATGATTCAAGCAATGACATAATATATTATCCACCCCTCGATGATACAAAGTGTAGCAAATAATAAGGTAGTTTTTAGCCTAATGATGTATACATCGTCGATTGTCTCTCGATAGATGTTTGGGTAGCTTCAAGGTTTGGAGATAGATTAAAATTTCTCCATACTAGGGGTCCAAAGACGAGATAAACAAAATATTCTCATCTGTGAACAAATCGTCATGAAAATGTCCTCATCTAGTCGAGGGAAGGCCGACATCAATTCGACAAAAAATAACGACTTCTTAGATTTCTCAGAAGCAAAATCAAGATCTAATTCTTTCAAAATAACAACCCACTTATTGTATTTCCCCGATATGATATTCCTGGTGAGGACATATTGAAATGGATTGATATCCACAACCACAATAGTTTTACAAAGTAAGATATAATGTCATAATCTCTAAACCACATGTACAATGGCCAAGGCGAGCTTCTCTATGTGAGAGTATTTAAATTTAGGACCAACTAGGTTTCAACTGAGATAGTAGACAATGGGCTCATGGATCTCATCATCCTCTTGAACCAGTACCATACAATTTTTTCTTTCAAACACAACAATCTAAAGAAAATAGTCTCTGTTGTAGTCTAGAGGCTTCAATAGAGGTGCCGATACCAAATCTTTTTTAAGAGAATCGAAGGATTTATGGGCTCTCTCATCCCATATAAATGGAGTTTCCTTTTTCAAAAGATGCATGAAATGTTTAGTTAAATTAGCATAGTTCACTATGAACCGATGCAAGAATTTAGCCTTTGCCTGTAAACCTTGAAGTTGTTGAATGTTGCATAGGGTAGGAAATCAGAGTATTGCCTCAACCTTCATAGGATCTACCATGATCCCTTTCTCAGACACTATGAATCCTAAAATAAAACCATACCTAACGCAAAGGATGCACTTGTGAGGGTTCAATCGAATGCAATAATAATGACATCTCTCAAATATTAATCGAAGGTGAGTGGAGAGATCTACTCTCTTGTGAGAGTGAGCAACGATATCATCTAAGTAAGCTTCGAAAATATACCTAATATCATGAAATGCAAAGTTCATGGCACATTGGAAGGATGCTCTAGTGTTTTTAAGATCGAAAGGCATTTTCCAGTATGCAAAAGTACCCCAAGGACAAATAAACGTTGTCTTATGTTGATCCTCGGGTTTGATCTGAATTTGACTATACACTGAAAATCCGTCCGTAAAGGAAAAGACTTCGTTTCCCACACACTCATTAAGAATTTGGTCAGTGAAAGGAGTAGGAAAGTTATCTTTAGGACATGCCTTGTTCATGTCTCTAAAATATATCCACATGCGGATGGTTCCTTGATTTTTATTTACGAGAACAGGATTGGACACCCATTCAGTCAAGGGAACCGGGTAGATGAAACCAACATTAAGTAGCTTCTCTACTTCTGCCTTAATAGTGGGGGCCTTCCTAGAATTAACAACTCTAAGATGTTGTAGAATAGGTTTAGCATCCAGATAGGTTTTAATCTCATGCTCGACAATGTTGGGGTTGATCTCTGGAATCTCTTCATATGACCAATTGAATACATCTCAAAATTATTTGAAGAGATCGGTGTAGATATGAATTTCTTCAGGCGAACAATATGCACCGACATATACATTCTCAATTTTACAAGGATATGAGAGATGTCGATCACAATGGTGGGAGAAATATTTTCCATGTTTCCTTTGGTATAAATACCATGTGTATCTAATGGAGCCATGGAGTGATCGACCATCTCACTCAAGGTAGACATAAAGTCATCATGTTCGATCTTAACAAGCTATGGGAGAAAATAGGATCGATGATGCATATCGTCCCAAGGCCTATATGGACCAAACAAGGCCTCTAATATGGATTCATTTGAAGGTAAAGTATCATCGAGGAAATCATGTGAACAAGATTATTGAGAAGCCCATATGGGCTCTAAAACGGGATCCACCTTGTCCTTCCGTGAGGAGGAAGGATCCAGGTCATCAGTAGTGTCAAGAATAGCCTGATACACAACTTCTGCTACTCAAAATGGAATTTCCAGCCCAATGTGCCACTGACCTTCATACGACATATTTGGGGAAGGTATGATCCAATGGTCATTGAAATATGAAGTATGAAAGGAACAGACCTCATTGACGATGACGACTCACTGGAAATGGCATGAATATGGTCAATTGGTGCCCTAAAATCAAAAATTCCCATCAAAGAGGAATACATCCCGACACCAACATCCTCAATTTCCTACTAAGAATTATCAATCACAGGGATCGAAGGTCCAACCGATGCACTAGGACTAGCGTGTGCAAAGGACAACTGATAAATCATCACTATCTTGCCTTTGTGAGGAAAACATAAATTGCGGAAAATGGATGACACGAAGACTATCATGGCATAAGTCCAATTACTCTGTAGTAGTAAATTGTGGTCTGAGGTGTGCATCAACCACCTCGACGTTGACTTCCATAGTCTTCCCACCTAACTGGCCCAAAAAATCAGGAAGGATTGTGTGGGGTTGAAACGAATGCTTAGAAAATGTGGTCAACATAGTCATAGATTGAGACAAGGTCAGAGAGCCAATGGCTTTCCAACAGGTTAGGGACATCACGCATGTCACATTACCTTCATCAATTACAGTATGTTTGATGGTAATTTTTGTGTACTCCACATGGATTTTAAAGGCCATGTGATAAGGTAAGCGAGGATTAACATTCGCAACATCAAACTTGATAACCTTTGAGCCACACAGGTCTAGATATCTTAATGCAGATAACAAGGAATTCCTCTGTGAAGGACACATCTGGAGCACCTCCAATGTTGACATCTCATAAGGGGTTTGGCCCAGAACTTTGACAATCAAATAGTTTTGGGTAGCTCTCTTATTAGGATTGTGGGAAGAGCGTGTTATTACTCCTTTCGAAATATGAGGTAGAGGTTCCAACTTTTCGATATGCAAGGGTGTTTCCGGAGGAGGAGGAGACTCTGGACCTATAATAGTGTGAATAACCATAATCATAAGATTGAGTGGCTACATAAATATGAGACTTGACCATATTGACGCATAGATGGCCACCTTCATGTGTCTAGGGGTTTTGACTCCCACTTGACGCATGTTCAGTGTTGGAGGTCCCCGAGGCCATATGTTGATTATGCATAAATGGGTTTGTCAGCACAACAGGTGGATGCGATAAGAGCCTCGAGGCTTCCTTGATTTTGGGGCATAGGTGGGTAAGGTGATCATATTTACAAATTTTACAGGGAAACTTCACCTTCTGCTTCTCTTTCTTTCCCTCACCAACATTATTATTCAATCTATGATTATTAGTGTCTTCCTTGGATTTACTATTATCTTTCCCACCCTTACGATTATTACCTCATCCTTTCTTCATATTCCCTCTCAGTTGTTGGTTACCATTCAAGTTAGATGACAATTTTACATAATTCACATTCGCCGACTGGGTGGTGGTGGAGGACAAAGTCGAATATTTTCCTACTACAGACTAGCTTAGAGACAAAAATTTCAACTGGTTTGTCACCAAGTCTATAGTCTTGGCATTTGTGGATCCTATGATGCCATCGACATGAGGCATGGGATTTTGTTTATGATTGAGTTTGATCGTGGTGCATCGAGGATAATTTCATTAAGCATCCAAGATTGAGCATATATGAGGTCCAATTGTCGGGCTTTGAAAATGGCTTCTTCCTTAGATGTTACACAAGATGCAGAGACATCCTTCGAAATATAAGGAAACAAAGACTTAAGGAACCATTCCAACAGAAACTCTGGAGGAATGTAGGATTTAATCAACCTCTTCCATCTGTTCCACTCCTGGATATGATCAAAGATATGTGTGGATTTATCTTGGTGAAAGGTCGACAAAATTTTTATTCCAACATCATAACAAACCGATAATTGGAAGTGATTGATAAAAATCAATACCATCTGATTGAAAGTTCCATATATTTCCCCTGGTAGCTCAATGTACCATTTCACGACGACCTCTATGTGGGTGCATTGAAATAGCCTCAAATGAAAATTCATCATTTAGGGAGTTAAATGAGAACCATAGATGAAAAGTAGTCACGTGATCACCCGAGTCCTCACTAGTCTTTCCCTCGAACTTTGGAAAATTCGAAGGAAGCTTGGTGGGGACGGGGAGCCAAGACAGATCGTGACACACAAGGTCATTCATTAATTTTGATAAATATGGCAGATTAAGCATGGCCAGAAAAGGGAGTCAGGGTTGTAGCGTCTAAGTCCATGCTCTTAGGAAATATTGAGGTTGAGGGATTACAGACCATCCAGGGTTCTAGTATATACCATGGCTTTGCCTAATAGGATAGTATCCTCCTCCAAACTAATTCGTTAAAGTTTCTAAGGGCACCATGCCATCGTAAGCGACATGATAAGGATTATATACATTTCCCCGAGATGAAGGAACTTCGTGTTGGGGGTTTCCCATACTATAAAACTGACTCCCTCTGGATGGAACACCAGAGGAAAGAGGGGGATTCGCCATAATGAATGCGTTCATCACAATTAGCATGGAGGAATATGGAATTAAGGATGGGATATAGGAAGTAAATTGTCCGCCCATTTGAGCACTCCATCCCAAAGCACTAAAGCTAGGATTAGGACCAGAGGAAGGAGGATTCCAACCTCCAACTGTAGGATTCGCTTGTGGAATATGATCTCCACCAAATGAGAAAGGAATATAAGGAGGCATCGTGCCCCCAGACCCAAAACAAGGATTCACATTAGCCATTGAAAGGGAGGATGAGATTTGTGATGTCATGTCTTGCATACCAAATTAAAATGGATTAGAGGCTGAAGGTATTCACTGAGAATCATGACTCGGTATACTTAAAAAAGTGTTGGTTGTGGAGCCTGATTATCTTCCTGATTCATGGGTCTTTTACTTTCAGTCATGTTTATACCCCATGAAGTATTTACACCCTA
>CBVK0100456478.1:0-12459 GCA_900067695.1 Picea abies
TTATTTCTCATATATTGTGCATGGTGTATTGTGGTGTATTGGTGTAACTCTTATTTCTCATTGGATATAATTGAATGGTTTAAGTATAAGTTGAAAAAGGTTTTAAATTGCACTTGATACCGATTCACCCCCCTCTCAGTATCAACATCCTCTACATCGCTGACAACATTTTTCAAGGGGGAAATTTAAAGAATTGCGGGATGAAGATTGCATAGTAAAATACATCAATATAGGCATAGACAATAAAATTAATTAATTTATAGACATTGATATATCGACACCTTCCTTGGATCCAAATCAAATTTCTAATATTTAGCATCTTCTAAGTCATAGTTTTAATGACACTAGGAACATCATTAAAACAAATTTTGGGGGAGAGATTAATATCACAAACCCATACACATATCAACATACATAAAAGTATATATTGACATATTTACTAAGTATGTTGATATATAGGCATTTACAAAACAACATCAAAGTTCAAGTAATTAAAAAAAAAAGAGGATTCTCTAAACTAACTGGTTTCGACATGTAAACGTTGAGACAATGTCATATCAACATCATTTTTTGACCACAAATCTAGTACTGAAATGCTTCAATGGAGACTCAAGGTCCTCACCATGGAAACCATTGAACTCAATAAATTTAGCTAATTTTGGAGGGAGCCAATATTTCACAATCTTTGAGGAAAAGGGTTGTCTGAAGAATTAAGTGGGGGAATTTTTAGAGGGGGTGTTTAGGCTACCTGTAAATTGTATTCCATTGTTAGGGTTCTATTTTGGAAATTTATTAAAAGGATAATTATATTTGTTTGAAGGTGTCGTAGCCCTCCACCACCACCTGATCCAAAAGAAAGTTGAGTTCCAATGTAGTAGTTCTGAGGGGGTTATTGTTAAACATGGTTGCACATGAGTTTCAACTTCCTTGAAATTTTATGTGTTGTGGTTGTGTCATGATAAGTATGTGAACTTGGCTGAAAGGTTGTGAGTTCATTGGAATTAAATATTGGCTAAGTTTTTTGGCAATGAAACCTTATCTATGAGGTTGTGGCATAGTTGGATTCATACCTGGATGAGGTGTAAACATTGAAGGAGGGATTTTATAAGGTTATGAATGTGGCACAAAGTTGACATTTCCTTGGCTTATGTTTGTAATTTTTTTGGGGGGGGGATTGATTCCAAATGGGTTGAGTCTAAGGGATATATGATGGATGGTAGATTTCTTCTTGGATTGCTTAAACATTTGGAGTGTAAGTTAGAGGGAAATTTTGGGGAATTGTCACAAGATTTAAAAAACTTAAGGAACCAAAGGTCGACAATGAAGGTATTATTAAAGGTTGGACCCATGAATCAGTTGGGTTAATACTAGTAGGGAAAGGCCGAGGGATCCATAAGGATTCTTGAGGGGGCACAAGATGAGGTATCATTAGATGGTTTAAGGTGATTGTGCATGTCACATATAGACTATGTATAAGAGGTAGCAATTCCTTGGGGAATGTTTGTCTAAGATCACTAGTCAAATGGTGACCATTTGTTTGGTTTGAATGAATACTTTACATACGGACATATGTGTCCATCAAATAAGAGGTTGGGATCTTGTAAGGTTTGATATTAGTTTTGTATAGGGAGGAGGTCAAGGCATTAAGAATTAGGACCTAATGAAAATTTAATGCCTTGGGAAATCTTAGGCTTGACACCATGGAGGCATGAGTATCTAGATAATTTTCCATGTTGTTATGGATAAATTTGTAAATGCGGACATTAAAAAATATCCCTAGTTCAGGAACCCGAAACTAGAACAAAACCAAACAGAACATGCCCCTTTCATTAGATTCAAATGAAATTGCAAAAAGGATAGAAAGATCATACCTTTTTAATCGATGTTTTTCCTTATGGATTGTATCTCTAAGCTTGATCCAATGCTTTCTAGAAACAAAGACCTGCAAAAGGATCAAACAAAACCAGTGAAAGTAACAAACATACATATGTTTCAATGAAACTATGTAAATAGCCAAGGAGAAATACAAATAAAACCCATTAACAACCTTTATTAGGAAAGGAAAATGTATTATTGCATTAACAAATAGGGGAAAAAATTACAATCGATGCCTTGGCATTGTCAAGCTCTTTCCAATGGTTCAATGCTTCAATACCCATGCAACCTCCATGAATTCCATCACCATATATTGAACACTTTAACCCAAATATTTTAGGACCAAAATGAAGTTCAAAAACTCGCAATTACAAACTAGGAGATATTCTCAATTTACCATTATTTTATTACTCATCACTTATTCTTTATTAGCCTTTCCCTTTAGAATATGCCTCCACTTATAGATTGGAGAGGAATCTATGAGGAGGTTAGGATGAGAGGTTAGGATCTCACTAAACTAGGAGAGATAGGTGAGATCCAAATCGATCCACAAACAACTCATCATCGAAGTTTCTCTTCTAGAAGCTTTGCGAATTTCTTCTTTTTTCCCACATACAAAGGTTGTCGCACCCTTAAACTTAAGCAAAAGGAGACATTGCCGCACCCTCCAGTGATGCAACATGCGAAGTTAAGTTGTCGCACCTTGCTAGAAAGAAACAAGCGAAAACTCTGTAATTTAGGTATTTTTAGAGTTGATCCTTCCCAAGAAGACTTTCTCTCAATTTTCTTCCAAAGTTCTATGCTTTAGATGTCAGAGAATAGGCAGTATCACTTGCTACAACAAAATGTTGTATAACACATGCCCACGATGATAAACTATTGAGAATATATCTTAAAGGGATAGAATCCAAGAGAAGGAGCTACTAAAGGGAGTAACTTTGGACAAGTTTAGTAAGCTGGAAGGAAAATCATTTCATGTAATGTACCTTCTTATACACAACAAAACATAAGGTTTGTTGGTATAAATGTACATTGATGGTGGTGGTATGGTAATCAATTTTCCACATTGTTAGAACATATCAACAATAATCCCTTAAATTCATGTATGCAATGACAATGTTTGGCACCATACTATTCATCAAAAGTCAAACTTTTAGTCTTTAAAGACAAATTCTAGATAATCTACTTCAAGATCTCAATTCAATTAGAACTGCCACTTAGCAATTTACCACATAACACCTTATAAAGATGGTTGAAATCAAGCATAAATGTCATAAATAATTTATCATAAGAATAAGTATTTGACCATTCATTTCGCATACTAACTTTGTCTCAAAAGTTCATCAATTATCTTAGGTCTTCAATTTCCTAGAATCCCTTAAATGGAGGTGTTCTCCTCTTCTACAAGGATGTCAATTCTAGGGTTGAGGGTTAAATTTTAATGCATTTATTCTTATTCTTTTAACACTAAATTTCATATGAGTATATTGAGTTTATACCTTGTGCCCATACTCATAACCAACATGAAAACAAATTTCTACGCATATAGGGGTCCAATGTTTTGATCAACACGCACTCAAAACTTGGAATCAAGGTATGAAATTCGGATTAGATGTCAAGGACATATATATATATATATTTTCACCAATTTTTAGCAATATATGATGTTGTACATATGCCCAAAACTAGCACACATTAAACTCGAAAGACATCATCTACACAAGGAAATATTAGTTTAACATTTCATGATAATGATGTCATTGTAATCATCATTCTACAATGTGAAACTCATAATCAAAAAGTAAGAGAGAGTGAACTTATCTTTTAAAAATAAATATCCAAAGAAACTGGTTGTGGGGGGATTAATTTCCTCCCAATGATAGGCTATTCTATTGTACAATTCCACCCCCGTTTTGGGCTATGAGACCGCTAGGATGAAGAATATTATCAAGGTTTCTCAAACCACTCTTATCTTCCCTAAAATATCCCAACATACCAACCAAGAAAGTTACTACTGGACATTTATTCCATATCTTAGTTGTCATGTCACTTGGTGTTGGATTACTAAGACGGGGGGTGAACTAGTAATAGAGAAATCTAATCCTTTTTAACCATAAAATACAAGTTTTATATAAATGTAATATTATCATCCAATAGTTGCAGAGTAAATAAACAATGAACAAATGAGAAATCATGCACATACACAGTACACCATTGTTTTTACGTGGAAACCCAAAGTGGGAGAAAACCATAGAATGTTTTTTCTTATATGTCTTTAAGAATTACATTCATTGGAAGCACCAACTTCCTTTGTTTTCCAGCTGCAACTAGAAGGAGGCTCCAACCCCCTAGTTTCTCAGGATACATCCTAAGGTAATCTCCAACTCCCAAATTTTCTGGCTACAACCCCCTATGTTCTTCGGATACAATTGGAAGGTGGCTACAGCCACCTGTCCTTGCCCCATCCAACCGCCCTAGCATAGAAGTAGAAAGATGGAACCACTATCACACTATCACTATGAGATATACCACTGTAAAATTGTACCAACCTGTACCACTGACCTGTAGCCAACTTGTACTACTTCCCATGCAATCAACATGTACCTGAACTAAGCATGTATTTTTAGGTAGCTAGAGAGGTAGTGGGGGGGGCAGAGGGTCCATAATGATAATAGTGGAGGCCATTCAATGTAAGGTGGAATAGGTCCACTATATTATTAAATAAGGCTGACTATGGTAGTTAGATATAATAAATGAGTAGTTAGATATAATAAATGTAAGAAGACTTCTTAGAAGGTTCTACTTTTAGAAGATTCCTCCTCTATAATGTTCTTAGGTGATGGTAGCACTATATAAAGATGTTCAAGCAATGTAAGGGGATATGAAGATAAGTATCGTATTGTTATATGAAGCTCATTAGGAGGATTCCCCTTCATAGAGGCAAGTGAACAGGAAAGAATCTCTTCCATAATAGGATCCATTGTATGGTGTTTCCCTACCTCAAGGGTTTGATATAATAAAGTGTGGTTTTTTATATTGTTTCATACATCTTGTGTGGTGATTGTATTCAGATATATTGTGATTTTTTTTTATATTTTATATTAAAAAACAAAAAGAATTTGTATATATGAGTTCCTCTCATAAAAACGCCCAAGTTGAAAAAAAAAATCGTCTGAAATGGAGTTCGAGAAGTCAAGATATTGAAGTTTTAAAATTTGCAATTTTTCAGGGTTTTTCCGCGGAAGACAACGCAATTCTTTTTAATTTTGTAGCATATGGAGGATAAATTTTCCAAAAAATATTATAGATATGAGTTCCTCTCACAATTTCACCCAATTTCAAAAAAACATTCATCCAAAACGGATTTCGGGAAGTGAAGTTATGAGCATTTTAAATTCAGCAATTTTTCAGGGTTTTTCCAAAAAACGCCGCGATTTTTTGCAGTGATTTATTGTTCTATTTTTTGGGTTTTTTCGTGAAGAAAGAGTTTAGAAATTTTCATAGTGTGATCAAATGGATATTTCTTCTCAAACCCTCAAAAAAATTATATATATTATTGAAGCATTCAAAGCCCAATTGTTTGACACATTGAATGACAGATTGGATGACTTTGTAGATGGCATCACAGACGTCCTCAATGATAGTTTTCGTACTATTCAAGATTCATTGGATAGAATGAAGGAGAAATTTCTTATGGAGAACATCAAGGATGAATATAATAAATAAATATATGCTTGGTATTATTTTGAGGTCGATTGTGATGATTGGTATATGGATAGTTGTCATTTCTGGGATGACAACCACTTTCATATTTTATTTGATGACTCTAATCCACCTTATGTAGAGAGAATCAATGTGACAAATCAGGAGCTAATGATTATTACCAATGTCCATCCTACATATTATACAGTGGTATTATTCTTTCCATATTATGCTACGACCCTTTTCCACTATGTGGATGGATCTTCTTATTTGGATCCACATGACAGGTGCTAGTCTTTGGAGCATCATTTTGAGTTGGTTATTTGGTTCCAAAATCTTCCACGTGGAGTTCACATGAGCACTTGGACATGGGACCTTGTTTTACAATGGCGGTTGGACTACTTTAGCATGGTGGATTTTATTTCTCAATGGGACCCTGGTTCTCTAGTCTACTTCATCACTATGGTTCACACTTATCAATGGGACCCTGGTTCTCTAGTCTATTTCAGCACTATGGTCCACACTTATCCATGGAACCCTAGTATATGGTTGTACATCAAGCATTGAGTAAAATGATTTCATAAGGGGGATGGAATTTTAGGTAGATAGAGAGGTAGTGGTGGGGGGCAGAGGGCCCATAATGATAATAGTGGAGGCCATTCAACGTAAGGTGGACTAGGTCCATTATATTATTAAATAAGGCCCATTATGGTAGTTAGATATAATAAATGAGTAGTTAGATATAATAAATGTAAGAGGAATTATTAGAAGGTTCTACTTCTAGAAGATTCCTCCTCTAGAATGTTCTTAGGTGATGGTAGCACTATATAAAGGTGTTCAAGCAATGTAAGGGGATATGAAGATAAGTATTGTATTGTGAGTTGAAGCTCATTAGGAGGATTCCCCCTCGAAGAGGCAAGTGAACAGGAGAGGATCCCTTCCATAATAGGATCCATTGTATGGTGTTTCCCTACCCCAAGGGTTTTGATATAATAAAGTGGTGGTTTTGCATATTGTTCTTCTATATATATTGTGGTTCTTTTGTATTCAGGTATCTTTAGATCTATTGTGATATTTTGTATTCAGTTCTTTGGATCTTAACAATTATATGCGACCAGATCTACAACCTATATCAACCAAATACAACATATACGCGACTTGTATTTCTGCAGCATGAGTATGTACTCACCCAATCGTTTATGCATCCCACATATGTACATGTCATGTATGTTATGAAGCCTACGTATACCTTCTGAAAACTAGGTTTTTCTTTCTTCTGAAAACTTCATTTTTTTTTTCAAATTGGGTATTTTTCTGAGAGGATCTCAGATCTACAACCAAATACAACATATACATGACTTGTAGTTCTGCAGCATGCATATGTACGCACCCTATCTTTTATGAAGCCCACGTATGTACGTGTCCTGGTTGTTATGCAGCCTATGTATACCTTCTAAAAACTAGGTTTTTCTTTCTTCTGAAAAATTTTGACCCTTTGCAACTTATTTCACATAGATTTGCAACCTATCACTGTATCTAGACTGTAAATGCACCTTGTGCATGCATCCTCATACATAACCTTTACCCAAAGCATATATATCTCTCTCTAGTCATGTGCCATATAAGTGTGTGTAATCATGTACAAGTATAATAACCCTCACATGATATAGACATAAAACCCTTTCTGATATTCATCATCTCAATACATAAACCACTTCACAAATACAAGCTCTCAACCATGTACCACAAAAAAACCTTTAGCCATATGCCAAGAAATACAAGATGTGCCTCAAGAAGTATCAATGATAAATATTGATTATACCAACATTGTATTTATGTAGATTTGACTTAAACAGAAGATCCCATGCAACCACTAGTCTCTCTAGGGAGAATCCTCAAATCTTCATAGCCATTTCTCATTCATACATCAAAATCCAACTGCTCATAGAAATAAGATGTACCTTTTGAACCAGTGGATAGATCTGATGTGTCTGATCACTATAGACCTTCCTGGGAGCTTGTTCTCAGAATCTAAAACCTCAACTTCTTCATCTCCTCATATTTCCATCGCTTTGCCCTCACGTATGTGTCATGTTATACTAACAGTCGACGTATGTACGCACCCTATTGTATTGGTAGCCCACGTATGTACGCACCCTGTTGTATTGTTAGCCTGCGTACACCTTAGAACTTAGCGTTTTTTATTATTCGTTGTAATTATGAAACTTTCGTCATCAACCCTTCGTGCTACCTCAGAATTTTGCAACTTCAGATGTATCAATGAATACTTGCAATAAGCCTTACACAACAATAAATATTCAATATGTTTGTTATCATTGGAATTTCATCCACAAATGGTCACAGTAATCCAGCATCTCCAAACACCCATTAGTTCATTCATGGCCCAAAAATTCATTTCCAAAGGGCACAAACTATGCAATTGGTTGTAAAATCAACATGTGCTCAGAATACAAAGGATGCGCACATGCACTAGTCGAAAACACCGGGAAAGTGCATATGAGCCTGATGCGCGATTGTGGATGAAAAAAGCCGGGCACACCTGAGAACGACACATTTATGATTCTGGGTGGCCTCCCACCCACTTCTAGTTCAGCTCCCAAGTCGATTTGACCTTCAAATCTGAACTGAATCTGAGTGGGGGGTTGGTCAAAGACCTAAAGGGCCCCTTGTTCACACTAAGGACCGGTTGGATAATGACTCAAATATTTGCTATAAAAAGAGTCCATGGATGCACTATATTTTCAAGAAACTATTTGTATTTTTATGATGCCTCTATTCTCCTACAACCTCTTTCCTTTGTGGAGCATACTAGCATCATTTCATTGAGCCATTCACCTCACCTCTTGAGGGAATGAGCTTTGGATTTCTTCACCATTTCTTTTTTAGTTTTCTATTTATAAGAAGAGCTCTCACATAGGGGATTCAAGAGCCCTCCCTTGGAGGAAGAGGGGACCCATAAGTCTCCCTTTATCTTTGGCGTTTTCCCAGTAATACAATCTATCCATTGGTGGCATGAATATTGGTCAATTGTTTGGTTAATTTTGTTTCTAATTTCCTTATGCATTTTAGTTTTGTTTATTTAGTTGTTATTAGCTTAATTTTTTTATTTATTTCTTGTGCTTGATGTATTTAAATCTTGCACTCATTTATGTCATGTCTAGCCAACCCAACTAGACTTGCAAGTGTCCTTCTTTTGCTCATTCAAGTGACGAAAAGGATACAACAGATTGGCGACTTCGTTGGGGATAAGGTATCAATTTCCTCCATATTTGGGTTGTTTGAGCACTTATTTTTTATCTATTTAACTTGAAGGGATCATAACCGGCCCAAGCCAACCTGCAAAAATCTAAATTCAGAGCTAGAATAAGGGAAATTCATTAGAAATTTTCTTCTCGATCGCGTATCAAAATGTGCGTGGGTGTTTCAGCCCATAGTCACGTCTTTCGAGCATGTGCGCCAACATCACTGTGTTTCTAAGCACATTTTGCACACATTGCATGAACAGGTCATTGTTTCTCTGCACATTGGTGCGACATGCGCCTCTATCTACTCTGCGACACGTGCATCTGTCTAGAAAATCCAACATTGTAAGGGTTTTTGTGATATTTTGAAGGCCCATAGCCTTCTAAATATTGATTCTATGCAAATTTTAATATGCACCAGACTTAGATTCCATCTCCACATGAAGGGTTAGTCAAAACATAGGCACTTAGGAGGTTAAAAACCATATCATTTTCCTCTTATTGCTTTCATTTTTCCACGTGGATGGCTTGTTTTGATTATAAAAGTTAAGTTGGAATCATTAACTATCACATATATAAACATTTTCATCGGGACCAGAAATCAAACTTCAATCATTAAGTATGCTCTTCTCTCACACCATAGAGTGATCTTTAGAATCAGAAAAACGATTGAGGGAAGATTTCATCTCCCTTAAAAACAAAATATTTAGGAGAGGACAAAGCCCCCCTAGGGCCCCCTCTTAGTTTATTTTCAAAAGCATCTTAAAATTTGTAAGGGCCCATACATTCCCACATGTTGCAAAGACAGAATAGTTTGAAGATACTTTCTTAGTTTACATCACTAGGGGAGATTAAATATTATTGTAATGGGCCCATACATGCCCACATGCTTGCAAATCTAGGATAGCCTTTTCAATATTTCTTAGATTAAATCACATTAGGGAGTTTAAAATATTGGTAAGGACCCATATGTCCACATGATAGTTCTCTAGGGACTTTAAAATTCTGCAAGGTTGTACCAATGGAATCTAGTAAGATAGGTAATCAATATTTGTAAGGACCACACGAAGTCCACATGCTGCAAGGTGACACCTAACTTATTAAAAATTTGGCACATTGTATCGCTTGCTCACACATAAATTCACTACTCACTCACATAGTTTCATTTAGAATTGTGGAGGTTGAAGTAGGTTTCCTCCAAAGGTATTCTAAAACATCCCAATTTTTCTTGAAAGAACTATCCACTCTCATTTAATTTGAACGAGATTGGTTCACACCCCCAATCTCTCAAACAACCACATCTACAATTTCTCTAAAAACTCACTAAGTTCTCCTCCACAGGAGGTGCCAAAAGAATTTTTTTAGTCTAGGTAGGATATCGGGGATAGGCATCCAAATAACTCCCCGTTATCTGGTTCTCACATCTTCAAACATTAGAAGTTGACAAATAGGGAACTTTAAATCCTCCAAGTCAATTGTTCCTAACACCATAATGCAAGGAGATACCCGTGAAGGGTCAAAGGCTGAGTTCTGGTTGTTCTATGTGTCCCCCCTTGAGGAACCCACCTCTTGGAAGGGATGCAACCCGTGACCCATTTCGGAGGCTGAAAATCTAAAAGAGCATTTGTTTTATTTTGTTCTCCCACGCAGACAAAATCCACCTACCCACATGTATGCTTCTTTTTTTTAATTGATTTATGTATGATTCTCTTGTGATTACATGTGGTTGTGAGATATATTGTGAAGGTCCAAGTTATACAAAAAATCTTGTTCATTTTATTTCTCTCATCACCATTTGCATGCATTCACTTTGCTAGTCAAACATCATAGGGGACCCACAGGGTCTCCATCGTTCCGGACGCTTGCAGAACCTCCCTCCTCTTCTAGGACGATTTCCTAGCCTTGCCAACTCATCGGATCAACCCTCTCACACCCCTGTGAGTGCTACTATTTTGGGATCATCTTTATCTGGTTCCACTTTACTTGGGTCCACTTCTCAAGTTCAACCCTCTACTAGATCTCCTTTACATGGAAGCAGGGGGGAAATTTCTTCCCAAGGGGGAATTACAACTCCACCTAAGCCCCCTCATGGGTCAAGTACACAAACCAATCACACCATGGCTAGAACTAATCCTCCACTGCCATTACAAATTCCATACTTGGATTCCCTCAACATACTAGATCTGAGTAAGATCACCAATGATCCTATATTACACGACCCCACATGGCCTGCAATGCCTACCAAACTACCTTCGGACATTCCCAAGTTTGAAGGAAAGGCAGGAGAATATCTTGCCAACCATTTCATGACCTTCCACCTATGGTTCTCTTCAAACAACATCATGGGCGACTTCATCTGATTAAGGTTATTTCAGCACACACTCACAGGCCCATCAGCCATGTGACTTTTGAATCATTGGCCAAAACATTTTTGACCTTCTTTCAACTACCAATTCACCATGACAATGGTATAAAACTGCTCTCTTAGTTTAAACAAACCTCGGCCACACATCTCACCGACCACATTCACGAATGGCATTGATGGCATGGTTTATGCAAAGAAGAAACCACCAAGCAACAATGCCTCAATCGGTTTCTTAGATCACTTGTCCCTCTCCTTGCCAAAGATGTGGCCTCCACCTTCCCCCAATCTGAAGAGGAAGCCATAAGAAATTCTCAATAGTATGACCTCATTTATCACAGTTGGGATACTTATATACGGTACTACCTGACGCCCCGAGACCCATACCATTCGGCCAGGAAAAACCTGGGATGTCTCACTCAGTGGATGGATTGATTGGTACTACAACACACCACAATTTGTATGTCCAACCACCACCTATGTAAAATACACCCCAATATCCATTGATATATGGAGGACCCCCTTGTTACACTCCTCCCCCTTACCAACAGTCATATCTTGTTGTTCCCCCTCAGTCATTGGGGGCACCCCCACTGGTACCCATGTTATATCTGGTCTCTCAATATAGTATGGGTCCAACACCAACCCTTGGATATAACCCTAGCAGTAGTGGAAGTACCTCTACTTCCTATCTGCCATATGGATCCTATCCATAGAAAAATCCATATTTCCCATTTTCAGGTCCTCCCCAGTCAGTTAATCCTCCACTGGGACAACCACAAGTCAGTGTCAACTTTGTTCAGCCCTTTCCCTTTCAATGGGTTCATACATTTGAATAGTTGAATAGGAAAATATGACTCATAAGAATAAAGGGAAAAAAAAAACAGTGACAACCCAAGACCAGGAGGGAATGACCCCCACAACCATCCCACTGGGGGAAACCAATACCAAGACCCCCAAGGGGTCACCAATAACAATAAACCATGACAAGGAAAGAACAACAATATTCATACTAACTTCCCTTGCACTATATGTGGTGACTATGTACATTATACTCATGATTTCCCCCAACTTCCTGATCTCCAATGGATGAGGGCATCCATCAACTCACAGGGCCCTCCAGCACCACTTGCCCCTCAGCAGGCCCGACAACATTATTTGCAATGATCGCCTCCATCTGTTTTGAAAAACCCCATACCATACCAAGGTGTTATGAACACCCAACAAGTGATCAACCCTACCCCACCACAAATGGGG
>CBVK0100456491.1:0-19521 GCA_900067695.1 Picea abies
CATATAGGACATATCCATAATTACGCATTTAGACTTCAAATTCATTATATGGGTATAAGTGTATGCCCCTGTGTGGTTTGGTATTGAAATTTTGGCATACCATGGAGTATCACGAAATCGAGGGACCCTAAATGAGGAAATGAAATTCCTTGGAACCCTAGCGAAGAACTCTCAAAACTCAAAAACCCTACAGGAGAACACAAGAAAAATCTTCGCAAAAAATGGCTAAGTCCATACTCGAACTGTTAAGCTAGTGGAGGATCCCTAATTCACTTCAAAGGATCATGGCCATAGATTTGACACAGTGATTAAATATGGGCCCTTTATCAGGATGAAGTCGATACGAGATCACAACCATTGATCTAGAGGAGTGGAGAGATCCTGACCCTCCATCGACACTGAGTATGAAGCCCATGGAGTATGCACTTTGAAATCAATGAGGGAAGTTTATCTATCGAAGTGTTTATGTGGATGATCCTAGAGCATTAGATCCATTGTGGTTAATACGGTCAGAGTCCCATGGTCGGAATGACCCTAAATGTTGAGGTGGAGGCAGTCTGAAAAGGGAAATATGAGGGATAATCTAGGCCTTCCATCAAGGAAATACCCACGATAAACCTCCATCGTAGATCATAGTGGGTCTCATTTGAATGAGACCAAGTGAAGAGGTGATGTCATCATGATGTAACATGTTGACCAGGACTGCCAACGTGTCCATAGGGAACACGTGTCAGTTGGTGATTGAAGGAAGGACCAAGGGGTTAAACCCTTGTCAGACCACATGCCCTTGAAGAATCACCCTTATCGATTGACTGTTGGATCCATTGGCGGGAAAATATCCACTTTTGATAGGAGGTCATAATAGTTGGAGAGAACTATGTTTAGGTTCATAATAAGACTCCAACGGAGGAGACTCCAAGCAGTGATTTTTTCTATCGATCCATCGGGGAAAAAAACTTAGAGTGATGATGACTGACCCTTGCAGTGGAGTATTCAGGGTCATTTGGGCCACTAAGATAAAAATGCCCCGAAGGAAGGACTCCGATGGGGTAATCCTAATCATCCATCGAACCCACCTGAAAGAATTATTGATCGTGGATCTGGGTGATCCTTAAGGATGAGGCTAAGAGGAAGCGTCGTCATGTGAATGATGATGATGTCCATCCTCCAATGCACAAAGGACAGTTGTCACTACCTGAATGGACAAATCGAGTACTAACGTGATGAAGTGTATTCCACGTCAAATGTATTTGAAGGTTTGTGTGTCAAGCAGATTGTATGCCACGTGTCTCACCAACATGTCATCGGGTGACAATTGTTTACCTAGGAACGACCCAATACCAAGGTTAGTATGAGAAAGGGGGCTGGGAAAACATATGCACTCACCCCAAATCGTGGCCATCATATCTCCAGAAGGAATATCTAGATTTTCGATCGATCAAGATCGAAGAAGTCCCAAGAAGTAGATCTAGTCGTTGATCCATCAGGACAAAGGTGCTCTGAGGGGAGATCCTAATCGTACATCACTAGACACTTCATGGAATGGAACAAAGAGTTTCACTCCGAGGGAGGAGCTCATGGACATAATCCTGACCATCGATGTTTCAAGACAGGAGAAGCTCTGAAAAGAGATCTGGTTTTTCCATCGCTATGAGTAATTCATAATAGTTCACGGGGATACACTCTGAGGAAGGAACCCCAAGAAGCATATCTACTCGTAGATATGTCGAGGATGGGGGGACTTCGAGGAGATATCGTGGCTATCCATCATGATGATCTTTCATAATGGGTCGTGGTGATACATTCCTAGTGAGAAGCTCCAAGATGAGTTCTAGACCATCGATCTGCTAAGACATGGGGACTCTAGCAGTCAATATGGACTATAAATATTTAGTTGAAGGCCTAATGGTTTGAAATGGATGATTCCACGTGTTATAATTTAGGTGGTGCCACGCGTCGAGAACAGGAGGTGCCACATGGCATAGTGTTTTGGCACATGTGGTTGAACTTCTATGAGGAATATGAGTTCCACGTGTAAGGCGGTGATAGTGCCATGTGTCATACAAAGATAATGTCACATGTAAAAAGGATTTGTCACATGGGGGAGAAAATTCCTAAGGAATATCTCAACCCTTGATTGGGAGGGAGGTTGCGATGAATAAAATTTGTTGATCAATTGTGGGACCCACCCACTGAATACAAAAGGGTTATGGAAAGGTCATAAACTTCATGCAATTGAGGAGATCTAGTGAAGCACCATTCGTCCATCGATAGGTCTCATAACCTTATGATTAGTTGGAGGAGGGAGTTGTCGAACTTGGGTGTCCAAGTATGTTTGGTAAGAATTCATGGGAACACCTTGATAGGAGGGTCTCGATAGAAATGGAAGGAGGAAAGGGAGAGGTCTGATGAGAAATTGACAAGGTGTGACATGGCCAATGCCACATATGTGCCATGGAGCTTGGTGTGAGCACTAGGAGAGACACGTCATCATCCTGTGGGAGGAAAATTGTGCTAGTATTTCACATGGATGACATGAGGCAGGGATATGGCCACCAACTTCAATGGGCCATAACTTATTGTTGGATTACTGAGAGGGGGGGTGAATCAGTAATAATGTAATTATAGTCCTTTTTCTTCAAATGTTATATCAATGTAGAATTATTATCCAAAAGTCAGTAATTGAAGGAAGGACCAAAGGGGGAAACCCTTGTCGGACCTCATGCTCTTGAAGAATCACCTGTATTGGTTGACCGTTGGATCCAGGGGTAGGAAAATAACCATTGATTGGAGGTCATAGTATTAAGAGAGAACTATGTTAAAGTTCATAATAGGAATCCAATGGAGGAAACTCTGAGCAATGATTTGGTCTATCGATCCATCAAGGAACAAAAATTCAAAGTTATCATGAGCGACCCTTACAGTGGAGTATTCAGGGTCATTTAGGCCACTGAGAAAAAAATACCCCGAAGGAAGGACTCCGATGGGGTAATCTTGATCATCCATCAGACCCAACTGAAAGAAACCTTGATCATGGATCTAGGTGACCCTTCAGGATGAGGCTAAGAGGAAACGTCATCATGTGGATGACGATGATGTCCATCCTCCAATGTAGAGAGGGTGGGTGTCACTACCTGAATGGACAAACTGAGTACTTCCACGATGACGTTTATGCCACATCAAATGTATTTGAAGGTCTGTGTGTGAATAAGAGTTTATGCCATGTGTCTTACCAAAATTTCATGGGGTGGCAGGTGTCTCCCTAGGAATGGACTGAGACCAAGGGTCATACGAGAAAGGGGGCTGGGAAAACATATGCAATCACCCCAAATCTTGGCCATCAGATCTCCAAAAGGAATATATAGACTCTTGATTGGTCAAGATCAAAGAAGTCCCAAGAAGCATATCTAGTCATTGATCCATTAGGACGGAGGAGCTCCAAGTGGATATCCTAACCATCCATCACTAGAAACTTCATGGAATGGAACAAATAGTTTCACTCTAAGGGAGGAGCTCCAATAGGCAATCCTGACCATCAATGTGTCAAGACAGGAGAAGCTTCGAGAGGAGATCTGGTTCATCCATCACTAGGACAAGACAGGAGAAGCTTCGAGAGGAGATCTGGTTCATCCATCACTAGGAATAATTCATAATAGTTCTCGAGGATACACTTCGAGGAAGGAACCCAAAGAAATAGATATACCCATAGATCTGTCAGGGACAAGGGAGCTCTGAGGGGAGATCCCAACCGTCCATCGTGATGAGATTTTAGAATGGGTTGTGGTGATATATTCCTAGGGAGAATATTTGAGATGAGTTCTATATCGTCGATATGATAATACCTAGGGATTCTAGCAGTCAATATGGACCACAAATAATTAGTTGAATTCTTAAGGGTTTGACATTGATGGTTCCACCTGCTATAATGTAGGTGGTACCACACGTCGAGCATAGGAGGTGTCATGTGTGTTTTGGTACTAGTGGGTGAAATTCTATGAGGAATATGAGTGCCACATGTAAGGTGGTGATAGTACCATGTGTCATACAAAGATAGTGTCATGTTTCGAAAGGATTTGGTGCATGGGGAGAAAATTCCTAGGGAAGATCTCAACCCTTGATAAGGAGGCAGGCTGTGATGAATAAAATTCATTGATTGGTTGTGGGAAACACCCCCTGAATACAAAAGGGTTATGGAAAGGTCATATCCTTCATGCAACTGAGGAGATCTGATGAAGCACCAATCGTCCATCGATAGGTCTCAAAATCGTCTGATTAGTCGGAGGAGGAAGTTGTTAGACTCGGGTGTCAGAGTATGTTTGGTAAGAAGTCATGGGAACACCCCAATAGGAGGGTCCCGATAACAATGGAAGTAGGAAAGGGAGAGGTCTGATGAATGATTGAAAAGGTGTGACATGGACAATGCCACATATGTGCCACAGATCTTGGCATGAGCACCAGGAGAGCCACGTCAGCATCCCGTGGGAGGACAAGTGTGCTAGTATTCCACGTGGATGACACGAGGTAGGGATATGGCCACCAACTTCGAGGGGCCATAACTTTGGACCCATAGCTAGGATTCAAGTGAAATAATTATCATTGGAAATCTATTGATGAGAAGAAGATGATGATTTCATCGAAAAGGAAGTTTGGATTCCTTTAAGGGGAATGAAATTTGATACCCAATTCCCTTAAATGCAACTTAGGGGGTTGACATTGTTACAAAATGGTATCAGAGTAGACAACTACACTTGGCCTATTTGGGCTCCCGAAAAGAGTGGTAGCATAAGGGGAAGGTTCCACTACCCTACCCTATCCATAAGCACCTATTAATTCCAATCTATGTGACTGAGTGCTTAAGCCTAGGAGCACTTTAGCCTTGTTACCGAGTGGTATTTCCCCAAAGAAAGTGAGAGGTCGGGAGGTAATAATTAAACCACCTCAAGAGAGACACCAGGGATTTATGGACCACCACATGTCCCTTAGTGGAAATTATGAAAACCACCAACTTGGAGTAACTTTTTGTTAACTCACGCATGACTCATGTGTGCACTTTTAATTAGAACCATCAATCCCTTAGCGTAAAATCCGACTAATTTCACGGTGTATACTGATGAGGATCGTTGATATGACCATGATTAACGATCATGATTTTAATGCAATCACCTGGGATTTGACCACGGATACTACGACCATCGATGGATCTTGGTCAACTTATCAATCTAACGGTCCCTGAGTCTCGAGTTTACCCGATATGTGAGACTCAATGGATGTTGTTGTGTAGGTAATTTAACACCCGAAATCTCTAGAATGATAATGTACCTACATTGGTATATGTGGGGATTTATTTTAAACCTTATTATTGGAAAGAGGAACAAAATTATATACTATTTTTACATGATTAAAAATGGAATGCATGTTGTTTTTATTTACTAAATTGTTGAAGTAAAATTTCAGATTATAAAAAAAATAAAAAAATTTACTTGTGATGTTTATAAGATAATGGATAAATAAAGTAACAGGAATTTTTTTATCATTGAAACTTAACCAATCAGTGAATTCTCAGACAAGATATAAGTAAAATGATGGTGACCCACCATGGATGAGGAGATAGTTCCCATAACAAAGAAGAAGAATATGATGAAAGGAAGGTAGTACAAACCCCTCCAAACTTGGTTGAGACTGTGAGAAGTATCCAGGAAGAGTTGTAAAGATTTAAGGCTGACAATGACATGCTAATGAAGGAGTAGGAAAAGTAGACAGAAACAAATCTATTCTTGCTGCAAATCATGTCAAACATACAAAGGAATTTGCAGCATGGTCCAACAACCAGTAACATGGACAAAATCCAGCCTGAGAAAACCCAGAGTCTTCCTGAGATGCAGAGGCATGGACGTGAAAGAAACAACACAAGAAGAAACACTCCCAAGAAGGCCCCAAATGGATTCAAGGGGAATGCCAAAACCAAAGAATCATCCAAGGATTCCTCTAGTAAAGGAGCAAAAATCTCTAAGGAACCATCCAACAGTGAGACCAGTTCACCTTCCCAGTAGAAAAGAAAGAAGAGGAAGCACTCCAGGGGTGGTGACCCTGAATAATTTAAGAAAGAAAAGACACCCACTTTTGATGGAGAAATCAAGAAGGGGGAAGAAATAGAAGCTTGGATACTTGGCCTAAACAAGTATTTCAGAGTTCACACTTACTATGAAAAATTGAAATCCCAAATAACTATATGTAAACTGAATGGAAAGGCCTCTATATGGTGGGAGGACCTTAGGAATGTAAAAGGTGGAAAGGCCTCTATATGGTGGGAGGACCTTAGGAATGTAAAAGGAATCCTGGAGAAGGATTTGTATTGGAGTAAATTTGAGAAATACTTCAAGAATAAGTACCTATCTAAGGTATGTTCTCTATATAAAGGAAGAAAATATGAAGATGCAATGATTCCTTAGTGGGATGCCTCAATATTTCTGAAACAAAATTGAACTTGATGAGCCTAAGACCTTGGAAGATGCCATTAGGAAGGCTAGGTATTGTTATGAACATTTCAACCACAAGAATGAACATCCCAAGGACTAGAAGAAGAAAGGTAAAATGGGATTCAAAAAGAAGGGGGCTAAACCCTAAAGGTTTAAGAATTATGGGAAGAGTTCCAGGATGAGATTCCTCACAAAAACTAGAAGAAGAAAGGTAAAATGGGATTCAAAAAGAAGGGGGCTAAACCCTAAAGGTTTAAGAATTATGGGAAGAGTTCCAGGATGAGATTCCTCACAAAAAGTGTGAATCAACAGAACTTTCCATTTCAAAGTGGAAATAAAACTTTTGGATCAGCCTTGAGAAGGGTTGAAAGTACAAATAATGAACCATTGAAATGTTGGGTTTGTGAAGAAGAGAATTTGTTGAGGAACTGCCCTCATAGGAAGCCAAATTGTAAGGGAGTCTACAACATCCAAGAGGCTACCACAGTTGATGATGTGGCCAGGAGTGTGCCAAAAATTCATGCATCTTTGGACAATAGGCAAGCATACCACCAACCCTCAATGGTGAAAATGGAAGGTATGGTCACCAACCTTCTTATTTCTATTTTGATTGACCCTGATTTTAATTTGAGTTATATTTATCCTCAAATCGTTGAGAAGTGTAAATTACAGCAAGAAAAACATGATAAACCATGGTTGGTACAACTAGCCACTGGAACATAAATAAAGGTAACAAAGGTCATANNNGGTTGGTACAACTAGCCACTGGAACATAAATAAAGGTAACAAAGGTCATAATAGCATACCAAATATTTATGAATGGGTTGCCTACTCAAGCTACCTTAAACATCCTTCCTCTAGGATCATGTGACATGCTGATTGTAATGGATTGGTTGGCTACCCATAAATCCAAGCTGGGCTGTTATAACAAAACCTTAGAATGTGAAGATGAAAAGGGGAAGAAAATAAATCTACATGGAATTCAAAATCCTGTCTCAGTGAGACCGATATCATCCCTCCAAATGAAGAAGTATTGCAGGAATGAATGCCTTTTGTATGCAATACAAGTATTGAAGTATGTTGAGGACCAAAAACCAAGCCTAGAAGACCACCCTATATTGAAAGACTATAGAGATGTGTTTCCTAGAGAGGTACCAGGTTTACCTCCAAGGAGAGATATTGATTTCTCAATAGAGGTTGTACCTAGAACAATGTCAATGTCTATATCACTCTATAGGATCAGTACCCTAGAGCTAGTTGATCTCAAATCGCAACTAGAAGAAATGTTAGAAAAGGGTTGCATTTGTCCTAATGTGTCTCCTTGGCGAGAACCAACCTTGTTTGTAAAGAAGAAGGATGGCACACTTGGGTTGTGCATAGACTATAACCAACTCAACAAAATGACAATTAAGAACAAGTACCCCTTGCCTAGAATTGATGACTTATTTGACCAGTTAAGAGGTGCTACCATCTTCTCCAAGATTGATTTGAGATATGAATACCATTAAGTCCAAATTAAGGATGACGATATCCATAAAACCACCTTTAGGAAAAGGTATGGGCACTATGAATTTGTGGTGGTACCATTTGGTCTCACCAACACACCATCCACTTTCATGTGTTTGATGAATAATGTACTCAGAAAGTTCTTGGATAGAATTGTATTAGTTTTTATTGATGATATCCTAATTTATTCAAAGAATGGGGAAGAGCATGAATATCATCTCAAGTTATTACTCCAAGTACTAAGAGATCACAAGCTCTATGCCAATATTAGCAAGTGTGACTTCTTCCAAAAGCAAGTCCACTACTTAGGCCATATTATTTATGAGAAGAGAGTGGAAATTGACCCTGATAAGATCAAATCCATTATGGATTGGCATACACCCAAGGATGTAATTGATATTAGATCCTTTATGGGTCTAGCAGGATATTATAGGAGGTTCATAAAAGGATTTTCCAACATTGGTCATCGAATCACCTCATTACAGAGAAAGGGAGCAAAATTTATTTGGATAGCAAAATGCGAGGAAAGTTTCTAGTAGTTGAAACACCTCTTGACCCATGCCCCAGTGCTGAAAATTGCAGATCCAAACAAGGATTTCCTTATGTGCACTAATTCCTGCAAAGAGGGACTCAAAAGAGTCATCATGAAAGAGGGGCATGCAATCTATTATGAATCTAGAAAATTGAATAAGTGTGAAATAAATTATGTGGCCCATGACCTAGAATTAGTTTCCATAGTGCATGCTTTAAAAATGTGGAGGCATTATCTCCTAGGTAGAAAGTTTGTACTCATGACAGACCATAGTGGGATGAGGTATTTATTTGACCAGCCCAAACTAAATGATAGGAAATCTAGGTGGATGGATCTCATCAGTTAGTTTGATTTTGTGATCAAACAAATCAAAGGGAGAGAAAAAAGAGTGGTCGATGCCCTCAATAGGAGTATGAAATTAATTCACTTCGTAGTTGTAAGTATCTGTGAGACAGATCTCAAGGAAAGAGTTAAGGGTGCACATGAGATAGATGAGTTTTTCAAAACAGTAAAAATAAACTTAGAACAAGATCCCTCAGGGATGAAGTATGATGGTTATCAACTGATGAATGATGACCTACTAACATACAAAGGCATGATGTATATCCAAAATTGTGACGACTTGAAGAGGTTCATTTTGTATGAACTACACAAAATATCATATGTTGGTCATCCTGGTTATCAAAAAATGATTACAACCCTGAGGAAACTGTTTAATTGGCAAAGAATGATAAATGATATAGTTGATTATTTGGCTAAATGTTTAGAGTGCCAACAGGTTAAGGTGGAACACCGACACCCAACATGGCTATTCCAACCCCTTCCTATCCCAGAATGGAAATGGGAAACCATTTCCATGGACTTTATCACAGGACTACCCAAAATAGCCAAACAAAATGATGCTTGTTATCACACAAAATGTAGGTCGAGAAAAGGCCAACTCACTCCACAAGATGGTGATAATAGTGGGAGAGTTTACCCATTATCACCTCAAATAAACCCTCCTTCTCTTTAGTGAAGGAAGAATCCAACACAAAGGGGAGTCATGGGTGACCCTAGGGGCAAATGAGACAAAAAGTGAGACGATGGAAGTGATGCCCCTATAGATCAAGATACTAAGTGGAATATATCTTGGAAATGTGTCTTGGAAGTGGTTAATAGTCGCCAAGAAACTTGAGTACATACATAAGATGAGTGTACCTGCCCGAGACACAAGAAAAGACAAGTGTGCAAGCTTATGGTTAAGTGGAAAAGAAAGTTAAGATTGGTGTCCCTATTTGCAACATTCAACAGAGATATATATCATCAAGTAAACAATTAATGAAGTTTCTAACAAGATGATAAAAGTCAGGTAAATGATGCAAGAGATAAGATAGCAATCACTAGTATAACTCAAGTATGAAAAACACAAGACTTAGAAATAAACCAAGGCTGTTATGAACAAGTATTGCAAAGATATTTTATCAGAATTATGGCTGTAGAAAACTATTGCTACAACAAAAAAATTCAACCCACAAAACAAGCAAGTAAACCACCCAAAAAGTGTGTTGAGGCTAGTAAATTATAGGGGCAATTTATTACCAACTTTTGACGGTTGAAAAAGTAAGTTATAGTCAAAATAGAGAGTAATTTTATGCAGCCCTAATGGCTGTTTATTTTATTGATTTATAGATCCAAGAAGACTAGGCGAAAAAAGACACCCTAGAGGATTTAACAACCTCAAAGCATCGATAAAAGATTCCAACTTGAATAGTATCAATATCTCTCTAAATCACATTTACCAATGTAAACAATTTATTTATCCAATGCAAACCTCAGTTTAGTACCTTTAAAATTTGGGTGAATGGAGTCTTGAAAGCACGATTTAGATCAACAAAATCCCTAGGGGTGTAAATCCTCTTACTCCCTATGGAATGCAAATAAAACTAAGGTAACTCTAGGAGGGTGTACACCCTTGTACTCCTCCTAGAAATCTTGCAATAAATGAATTGTAAACTAGCAAATGAGATGAACCTTGATGGAGGGTGTATGCACTTATACTCCTCCTAGGGTTTCAACCAACAATAATCATGAAACAAGCAGAAAGAACCAACAATTGTAGATTTCCCATGCCAATTTCAAGAGAGATGCAAGATCAAACCCTAGTTTCACCAAGCAATGACCATTCATAAGCAAGAGAAGAAGTCTCCAAGAGGTTCACACCACCTTATCTCAATAATTCACCGAGAGAGATCACCAAAAATCATTTTCACAAGAGTGAGATACCAAATTGCCTAAGTAGGGCGCAAATTTCAGCCACAATAGTCTTCTTACAATGGGAGAGCTATGATAAAAATGAAATAGAAGTGATACTTATTTATACAAATCCTCCTAAAAGTGTTTGTCCAATTAATTTTAGGGTCTTATTTATACAAATCCTCCTAAAAGTGTTTGTCCAATTAATTTTAGGGTAAACCACAAAGTAAGGGGCCAACAACTCTTACTTTTCCCCTTTACTATTTTAAATTTGTTTTTTCACACAAGAAACCCTAAAATAAGCATGGCACCACCCTTCTAGCACAATGATTTGCCATCAAGAAGAGGACGTTGGGCCTCCAAAGGCCTTCTCCTCAAGTTTTATGGTCTTCTTTATCGAGTCAAGGTATTCTTCTCTATCATAGATGTCAAGTGTCAACCAACAACATCACCACCACCAAAACCCTAGCCCTAGGGTGACGTCAAGCCCCTCAAGTGTGACATTTTTTCCTCAAGAGAAGGACATTGGGTTGGAAATGGGCTAGGATAGATCCTCCAAGGTGTTTTTTCAGGTCTCAAAGGGATATCATCATCGTCTAGTGTATGGGCCGTGGTATCCAACTTATGGGATTCAAACCCCAAGGAATCCCAAGCTAGGCTTGTTCTTCCAAATCTATCCACCAACTAGGCCCTACAAAGACAATGAATACACCCTCTAAGGATATCAAGTCAAATACACCATGATAAGTAAATAAAGTCAATAAAAGATCCATCCAAGCATGTAAATCAAAACCACCTCATCAGAATAAAGACATGCTGAAAGACCTAATGCAATTTGTCAGGTTTAGGTATGGGACAATTGACAAAGCAACCTATTGGGTGAATCGTACCTCAAGTTTAGGAGTGTTTCCCAAGTGGAACCCTCTCTATTTCATGTGTAAAAAGTGACATGGATGGGGGAAATACTTTTAGGCATGGGGTTCATGACATACAAGGGATGATAGTATCTCATTTATAGGTGCCTTTTTAGAGGGTCTATTGCACCTTTGTTTTCAATGCAACCTTTTTCCAAGCCTATTTATTGTCGTTTGTTCTTTTAATATGTTTTCAGGTTGAAGCCAAGGTGGGGATTCTACCTAAGCATGAAAAGTAGTGCCCACCTTAACTCTACCCTGGTCACATCATGCTTCCCCAAGTTGAAGACAATGTGTGGGATTATACCTAAGCATGAAAAACATTGCCCACACATGCTCCACCTTGATTGGCATTTTGTATTAGTTATTTTTATGGGTCCCATCTGTTTCTTATGAGAGACATTTCATTGTCCTCGGGATCCCTGGGAAAACATATAGAAGGTTCATGATTTGATTTTATCTTTTTCTATGTACAAGTCTCTGGGCCTTCAACCCCTTCTTCCCATGAAATGAGGGACAATCCCTTCTTGGGTCAGCACACCTAAAAATATCAAAAGATAAGGAGATGAGGGGATGGAGTGTGGAAAGTGGAAAGTATGGTCGGTAATTGTACAATGACCTATCAACAGGACCTCCCAGTAACAAACATATCCCTAAGGGTGACCACTTACTAGGGCGCAATGTCAACCACCAAGGTGAAACAAGGCAAAGAGCATAATTTCCAAGTAGACGTTACATAATCAAAAGAAGTTTAAAATGCAACAAACTTAAATGTCTCAAATATTGAAATGACACTCACCATAATATTTGACATGTACCTCATGGGGCAAGACCTAATGTCTTCCGGAAGCCATCTTATGTGATGTATACTCTCATGATGAACTTGAGATATGTGTTGGTGAAGCGGGCCTCTATCTTTACAAGTGAACAATGCTAGTCAATTTGTCTCTCAGTAGTCCATGTCTGCAACCTGAGGGCCTTGAGACATCATCTCCTTAGTTATCCCTAGGAATTGGGCAAAACAATGCCATCATGTTAGTTGTGGACAAATTGAGCGCTACCCACTTCATTCTAGTAAAGTCCACTTGCAAGGAAATATATATTGCCAGTATCTTCATGAAAGGAATATTCAAACTACATGGGATGCTAAGGAAATTATATATGATAGAGATGAAAATTTTACCTCAAAAATTTGGAAATATTTGTTCAATTTGGAACAAAACTGTTGTTTAGTACAACCTACCACACTCTAACTAATGGGAAAATAGAGAGGGTAAACCGAGTGTTGGAAGACATGTTGAGGACACATGTGACGCATCAACCTAAGAAATGGGAAGAGTATATACCCCTGGTAGAATTTTCCTACAACAATGGTTACCATGAATCTTTGAAAATGAGTCCTTTTGAGGCCCTCTTTGGTAGAAAACGCAATATCCCAATCAATTGGGATAACCCGGTGGAAAAAATTACACTTGGACTAGATATGTTAATGGAGATTGAACAACAAGTATCTCAAATAATTAAGCGATGCACAAATTGGAAAATTTCCACTTCCAAGGAATGAGCTCTTGTAACACCCATGTTTCCCCTCGTCTGTAAATATAAGCATTATTATGACAAAACCTTAGAAAGATACTTTATGTGATCAAGGAAAAACAATGGACCTTGATTTATTTTTGTATTGTATATATTTGATTTTAATATAATTGAGAAATGTTGAGCTACTGTTGAAGGGATGGCTTTCACAGGTTACAATGTCATGAGAGGAATGGTGCAAGAGGTAGGGATTTACTTATGGAGATGAATCTTCTAGGAAGTACCTTGTCTAATTAAAAATGGTGCAGACTTGAACTATCCTCGGCCCTGAATAATGACTATCATTCAAGATGGTAGTTGGAATAGTCCCCTGGGAAAGTTAAGGATAGATGGGAAAGGTACCATCAGGAAACTCCTAACATGACCCACCATATCTTGGGGAGGAGAATATAGGAAAAGGAGGGTGTACGGATGGAGAAAAAGAGAACACACATCAATAGGCATAGAGGGAGAACAATTGGAGATAGATAGGGAAGAGAATTTACAGAAAATCCATTAGAAACCTTGGAGACATCCTCTCGTGACATCGTACCCTGGCTCGGGGATGGATGGTTGGATCAGAGCATAGCACAACCTTTCCTACAATTGGCTGAAGAGAGGTTAACCATATAGCAATGACCAGCATATCTCATAAATTTTAGATAAGTGCCTTGTATTGATTATGTGTATTAATTAGAGCGTATGAATGGATTTGATGGATCTGTATAATGAAATTGAAGTCTGACTGCGTAATTTTGGAGATGTTATGTATGTGCATAGAATGAATATATATCAGTATGTGAAGCCTATTTCTTAGCTATACATGGTCTCTATATCTATAGAAATAACTACAAACATAAATTTATAATATGTTTCTGTGATTGGTAATGTGGGAGGGAGTATGCATGAATATCTATATATATATATGGGTATAAGTGTATGCCCCTATGAGGTGTGGTATTGAAATTTTGGAAACGCGTGAATACCCTGGATTATGAAAAAATTGAGGGACATTGAGTGAGGAAATGAAATGCCTTGGAACTTAGTTGAAGAACTCTCAAACTAGAAGAGAATGTGAGAAAAAACCTTGTGAAAATGGCTAAGCCTGGACTTCGACTGTTAAGCCAGTGGAGGATCCCTAATTGGCTTCGGAGGATCGTGGCCATAGACTTGGCACTATGATTAAATATGGGCCCTTTATCATGATGAAGTCGAGACGAGATCTCAACCATTGATTTGGTGGAGTGGAGAGATCCTGACCCTCCATCGACGCTGAGTATGAATCCCATGGAGTGCGCACTCTAAAATCAACAAGGTTCATTGATCTATAGGAGAGTGTCCATGGATGATATTGGACTGTTATATCCATTTTGGTTAATACGGTCGGAGTCCCGTGGATGGAATGACCCCATATGGTAAGGTGGAGGTTTTTCGAAAAGGGAAATCTGAGGGACGATCTATGTGGTGAACCTACCTGGTTCACTAGTTAAATATTCCAAAATACTTGGAACATAATGTAGAAATCCATATAGGATGATAAATTATAGATTGAATAATAAATGTATAAGAATATGAATGAGATATCAATTACAATGACAATGTGGGTCATATATACCCATGCAAGGGTGCCATTTCATTAATAGACATGTCTTTTGGATAAGACATGTCTTTTTATTATGATGTATTTAATTGTTATTATTTAATGATTATTTATTTATATTTGTATATTCTTTATATATTTATGTTTGTTACAATCTAGGTCATCCATCGCGTTAAAACCCACGATAAACCTCTGTCGTAGATCATATTGGGTCTTGTTTGAATGAGACCAATTGAAGAGGTGACGTCTTCATGACATATCATGTTGACCAGGACCGCCAACATGTCCAGAGGAAACACATGTCAGTCGGTTATTGAAGGAAGGACCAAGGGTGAAACCCTTGTCAGACCCATTGCCCTTGAAGAATCACCCTTATTGGTCGACCGTTGGATCCAGGGGTGGGTATATCTCCATTGTCAATTGAAGGTTGTAGTAGTAAGAGGACAGGTGTCACTACCTAACTGGACAAGCCGTGTACTTCCACGATGATGTATATGCCACATTAAGTGTATTTGGAGGTCCAAGTGTTGAACATAGGTTATGCCACATGTCTCAACAACATGTCATGGGGTGAAAAATGTCTCTCTAGGAACGAGTCGAGACCAAGGGTCATATGAGAGAGGGGGCTGGGAAAACGTATGCACTCGCCCCAAAGCATGGCTATTGGATCTCTGGAAGGAATATCTTGACCATCAATCGATCGAGATCAAAGAAGTCTCGAGCAACATATCTATTCGTTGATCTGTCAGGACGGAGGAGCTCTGAGGGGATATCCCAACCATCCATCGCTAAATGATTCATGGAATGGAACAAAGAGTTTTACTTCGAGGGAAGATATTTGAGATGAAATCCTAACCATCGATATTTTGGGATAGGAGGAGATCTAAGAGGAGATCTAGTTCTTCCATCACTAAGAGTAATTTGGAATAGATCACAGAGATACACTCTGAGAAAGGAACCTCAAGAAGTAGATATAACCATAGATATTTCGGGGAAGGGGAATCTTCGAGGAGAGATCCCGACTATCCATTGTGATGAGCTTTCAAAATGGGTTGTGGTGATACACTTCGAGGGAGAAGCTCTGAGATGAGTTCTAGACCATCGATCTGCTAAGACCTGGGGAGTTTAGTAGTAAATCTGGACCATAAATATTTAGTTGAAGGCCTAATGGTTTGATGTGGATTGTTCCACGTGTTATAATACAGGTGGTGCCACGCATCGAGCACATGAGGTGCCACACATCGAGAATAGGAGGTGCCACGTGGCATAGTTCTTTGGCACCTGTGGGTGAACTTCTATGAGGAACATGAGTGCCATGTGTAAGGTAGTGATAGTTCCATGTGTCATACAAATATAGTGTCGCATGTCGATTGCAACACCCCATTACCACTAGTAGTCCCTTTTGCAAATGGGGGATTGAATTTATGGTGTTAACCTATGTCCAATAATGGCCATAAGTACAATACTATGGTTGTTGATTACTCACTTTTGTTTCAACCATTTCATCAATCACTTTTTTGTCCCTAATAAATTGGGCTTTGACCATGTACACACTTCGAGAATGAAATATTCCAAGAATCAGATTTTCATTTAGGTTTTGCACAAGTTTTCAATTCCCTACTATCCATCGAATAATATCCAAGTTGAGGCTATTGATAAGGATCTCAAAACCATGATGCCATAGAAATTCGACAAGCATAAAACTTATTGGTATCACATGGGCCCATTTACTCACCCTTGCATAGTACCCTACTCCATTCATGTGGTGTTTTCTTGGGCCATGCCACTATCAACCAAGATGAATACAATGTTTTGGTTAGATTACTTGTCAATGCAATCCAAACCACATCTGCCACCTCTATGTTCATCTTTATTATCATCTCCTCATTGCATGGTTTAAGAACTTCTACAACATTCATGGTCCTTTCTTTATAAAATATCTATGGATTCAACTTCTATAACAATAGTTTAATGCCATAAAATTCATTCATGTTCCTAGAAGTCACAATGATTTTGTAGATAAAATGGAAAAATAAAGTTCTAGAAAACAAAACATATCATAATTACCATAAAATCATGTAAATGAAACAAACAACACATTTTAGTATCATAGGGTGTATAAATCATAAAACCAAACATGTGTGTATGTGTGTGTGTCCACAATGGGTACATAGGGTCACTATTAAAAAAAATATGGTACCTTGCCAACTACATAGCCATCCCACTTTTACAGTTGGGGAAACCTATTTAGGGGTGCTAGGTCCCCTAAAGGAGGTGCCTTATCGAGCCCACATTTCACCATATCCCTCACTATTTGGGTGGCCACGGTTGCACATTGTAACATTAGACACCATTTTGTGGTGAATCTTATGCAATCATCATCATTATCATCCTCGATGTCCTACCAATCTCACTCAAACACCCCACATAGTAGCCAATCCAAATGATAGCTCACATTCTCTAGCATCCTCTTTCTCTTAGTGTCAACATCCATTTGAGCTCAATATGATGCCAAACCAGGTCCAACCTCCTAGTCCTTGCGGCCCCATTTCTACCTTGCTACTGCTATTGGTCTTAATTATGTTAGTGCCTCTATTGCTAGTATTGCGGGCCTCACTAATCTCATATATGCACAAATAAACATGTGTCATCAATATCATATATATCTCATAAATAGAAGAAAACGTCTAGCTATCATCGAATCTATGCTAGTATTCTTAGAATCCATGCACTAGCACTTATTTTGTTGTGTATATGTACTTCACCTATGACCCCTTTTTCTGCAATTCTCTTTTAGTTAATATAGGAACCCCAAAACACCATTTTTTGAATTGTTTGCACCATTGGATTTATTTTCACACTTACTTTCATGTCATGGTATCTATTTCATGTGTGTAGGCAATGCATGTACCAACAATTACCAAAAATATCTAACTTATCAAACTTCCAAGGTTGAATCCCCTTGAATGAGGTTCCTTCTTGATTTCCTTCAAAGCCTATGATGAATCCTTCTACACCTACCACCTCTTGGACCTCATTTATTGTTTCATCCTCAATACAATAATAAAATGTAAAAATCTACAAAATATAAATTATCTTTTAAAAAGATCACTTTCATAGATAGGGAAACCATCATATATGCAACCTATAACTTTTAACAAACTTGTTTTACATCATAATGTATACATGAATTCAATATTTTGAAAAAAATCTATTACATTTGGATAGTGCATTCTCAACAACTAATACTTGCAATTTCAACAATTCTAAATTTTTGACCAATTTTTTTTTCAAAATATAGAATGTTTATTCTACTAATTATTTTACAATCCAATAGAAAAATAATAAAATATAAAGCCTTAATAAGAAGTAGGTTATTTCCAATCAAAATTTAATGCTTATCAAATTAGTGGTTCAAATCATGTGAATACTTATGGGAGACATCAACCCCCTCAAATCTATCAATTCAAGAAAATGCATATACAAAACTACCTTTTAATCAGATTATTAATATTTACAATAAAATAAATAAATGCATTCCAATGCTTAATGCATATAAAATATATTTCAACTAGAACATTACACTGAATTTTTAACTAGTGAAAAGAAGAGAATCTCATACCTAAATCCCAATCTTATAACATTTTGGAATAACTTCTACTATTACAAAATATCTATCTATCTATCTATCTATCTATCTATCTAATGTACTTAACTTCTCTTACTACAATTAAGTTAACCTTACTTTCTCATCATCGTAATATTATTTTTCTAAAAAAGCATATATCAGCAATTTAAAAAAAACTAGCTTTTATAGAATGTATTTCATTAAAAATGCATATACCAACAATTTCCCAAAAACCTAGTTTATGAAAGACCAAATTTTTTTAGAGAATGCATTTCACTAAGTAGGTTAGGATTTACCATTTTGGAATGTATTGTGGGCGAAATTGCAACATAAATGGATTATTGCACTAGAATTATACAACCTCAACAAATACTCTCTATGCAATCTCAAAAACTGCTTTGGAAATATAACAATTTTTTTTTAAAAAAATCTAACACGAGAACACTAATTTTACAATTCAATTTCAATAAATAAATAATAAAATATAAAACCTCAATCAATCAGGTTAGTGGTTCATATCAGGTTATAATGCTCATCAGATTATTAGTGGTTCAAATCCTGTCAATACATCTCAGAGACATCAACACCCTCAAATCTACCAGTTCAAGAAAAAACATATAAATTAGAATTTTGAATGTTAAAAGATCGAATATCCGATTCCCCTCAGTGTCATAACTTTGGATGCATTACACTGTTTATTGCATGCAAAACCTATTTCCAATCTCTAACTAGTGAAACCAAAAGAGAATCCAAACCCTAAATCTCTAACAGGTGAATCCGAAAGAGATTCAAATCACCATGATGCCAACCAAAATCAATCAAAAGTTAAAGCAAAATGCAAGTAAAATCAATCAAAAGTTAAAACTATTTTGATGGCTTTCAGTAAGGCCGGTATCGTATCGGGCGCCTGAATCTCGGCATTCTCCCATACCCATAGCCATAATAGGGCGGAGCATAGGGCGGCAGCGGCGGCGGCAGCGGCGGCGGCGGCGGGGGGTAATATGGAAGGTAGGGATCGAACCGTCGTCCTCGATAACGGTAAGGCTTCATTCGTG
>CBVK0100456563.1:0-11301 GCA_900067695.1 Picea abies
ATTTCAATATGGGAGACATTATACTAGACCTAGGATCTGAAGTGAATGTATTGCCAGAAAGACATGGCAACACATGGGAGAGCCAAAATTGGGATATTCAAACGTCTAATTGAAACTAGAAAACCAACACAGAGTCCTACCAATAGGTAGACTGAAAGGAGTGATAATAGATCTTGATGGAGTGCACACTAAAGTAGACTTTGAAGTCATTGAAATAGTAGACGAAACAACACCTTACCTGATATTGCTTGGTTTGGATTGGGAATTTGACAACTAAGCCATAATCAATTTGAAAACCAAGAAAATGACATTCGAGTCCAGAGAATATAGGGTCATAGCACCACTAGATCCGTCAGAAGGGCAGAGGTTTGTAGAACCCACTTGCCTAGACTTAAAGGGAATCAACTAGTTGTACAGAAAAACTGTGCGTGATGAGGATTACGTAAACCCAACTACAAATGGGGTACTCAGTTGGTAGAGCATTACTTCTTGTGCGACAGACTCAGACACAGGGTTGGAAAATTGGCAGCAGAGGCTACACGAAGTATCCATGAGAAGATGTGCAAGAATAGACTGCGCAATGAGATGGGTAGGCACATAAATTAGAGAACCACCCAACTTCCATGGAATAAATGATTTGGAAACATTCTTGAAATAGTATGAATATGAAGTCTTAGAGAATCAGAGACCACTAGCACTTGACTTAGCACTAAAGGTCACACCTGCAAGATGGTGGGCCGCAAACAAAAGGACAATCATAGACTAGTATCAATGTAACCGGTACTGTGCATAAGGTTCATCGCAGAACGGGAAAACAAAAAACAACAGAAATATGAAGTACAGGGAGCACCAACGGAACACTTGGAGGCGTGTAGAACACTGTGGAAAATGACACCACCAGAGGAATGGCCTCATCACTTTATACATTCTCTAGAAGGCATACCAGTGAACTGGTATACAGACCAAGAATTGCGCAAAGGAACTATGACATGGATGACATTGCAACATAATTTTACAGTCACCTTCTCATTTGAGCATGAGAACCCCAACATAGATGCAACCCTCAAATGAATTAGAGGAGTGATATTCATCAAAGAACCGGAAATATAATTTATCATAGAAGAGAAACAACGAAATAAGCAGACAGTCAAGGAACTGCTGTCATGTTACCATGTATAGGAAGAAGCACCAGATGAAGATGATCCGCACGATATTCAGATCGAAGAAGCATAATGAAAAAGAGATGTGGAAGGACCACCCATAGAATCATAAGTCATTTCCGTGCCAATCAAGGTAAAGAAAGTTAACATTGGGACAACCGAGCAACCCAAAATGGACAACATTGGAGATTACTGGGATGAGCAAATAGTAGAAAGCATCACAGAGTTGTTACGTGAATACAATGATCTCTTTCCCACAACATTAATTGAGATGAAGGGTATAGCCAGAGAAATGGGCAAAATGAAGATACCAATCAGACCTAAAGAGAGACCTATTAGACAACAACCCTACAGACTAAACCCCATATATAAACAAAAAGTTAAATATGAGATCGATATGATGCTCAAAGCCGACATCATCGAACCAGTTGAGGAGTAAGAATGGATAAGACCGATGGTGGTACAGGACAAGAAACAGGGAAGAGGAATTAGGATATGTGTGGACTTGAGGAAGTTGAACGATGCATGACTACATGACCCATTCCCTACACCATTCATAGACAAAGTGCAAGAGAATGTGGAGGGACACGAATCTTACTTATTCACTGATTTATTCTTAGGCTACCATCAGATTAAGATAGCACAGAAGGATAGACACAAGACCACCTTTGCAACAGAATGGGGATCTTACCATTACATGGTCATGATGCTTGGACTGAAGAATGCGCCCGAAATATTCTCCCGAGTGGTCATCGAAGCATTTAAGGAATTCATCCACCAATTTATTAAAGTATACTTGGATGATTGGATAGTCTATAACCTATTGAAAAACCATGTGGAAGTGTTACGATTGATGTTAGAACAATGCAGACAGTGCCAAATATCACTGAATATTAAGAAATTCATATTTGGAACACCGTTTGGGATACTATTGAGCCATATATTATGCAAACAAGGTTTATTGGTCGATCCGACAAATATCACAATCATTGTTAACTTGCCAACACAAAAAATAGTCTGTCAGCTAAGAGAAACATTAGGACACACAAGATATTACAAGAAATTCATCAAAGGCTATGCACATATTACTGCACCAATGGAAAAGCTGCTAAGGAAGGATACAAAGTTTCAGTGGAATGGCGAGTGCCAACACGGTCTGGATACCTTGAAGGAAAAGATGGTCACCACACTGATATTAATATTTCTAGATTGGGAAAAGACATTCCATGTGCATGTAGATGCATCAACGATAGCACTTGGAGCTATCTTAGTGTAGACAGGAGCGGGAGACTTGGATCACCCCATAACGTTTGCAAGAAGAAAGTTATCAGACTCAGAACAAAATTATAACATGAAAGAAAGAGAAGGCCTAACCATGGTCTATGCACTGCATAAGTTCATGCATTACTTATTGGGAAAACACTTTAATATGTTCACAGACTACTCAGCCCTGAAATACCTAGTCAACAAGCCAGTGTTGGGGGGGAGGATCTATCGATGGTTACTACTATTCCAACAATTTTACTTTGAAGTAATAGTTAAACCAGGAAAATTGAATGCAAGACCTGACCACCTGTCAAGGGTCACAAATGGAGAAGAACCTATGAATGTAGAATACAACTTTCTGAATGCACAGTTATTCTCAGTACAGATTTCTGATGAATACTTTTTAGATATCATTCAATACTTGATTGCAGGTACTATGCCGCAAGAATATACCACCGCGTAGAAGAAGAATCTAGCAGTCCGCATGGTCGACTATCAACTTATTGTAGGACACTTATATAAAATGGGTGCAGATATCATTTTGTGAAGATACATATTAGAGCATGAAAGACCAAGAATTTTAGCAGAAGCCCACGAGGGAATCACAGGAGGACATTACTCAGGGAAATCTACCGTGCAGAAGGTATTACACGAAGAACTATGGTGGCCAATGATTCACAGAGACTCGAAGGAGTACTGTCAAAGATGTGATGTCTGTCAAAGGGTAGGCAAACCCAATAGAAGAGAAGAGATGCCACTACGACCACAAGTAACATTATAGGCATTCGACAAATGGGCAATAGACTTTGTGGGCCCAATTAACCCACCAACCAAAAGGACAAGGACAAGATACATTATTACAATGCCGAAATATCTAACAAGATGGGTGGAAGCCACACCAATAAAAGATTGCATTGCAGAGACAACAACACACTTTTTGTTTGAAAAAGTAATCACAAGATTTGGGTGCCCAAGAGTCTTGATGAGAGACCAAGGCACGCAATTCATAAACAACACCATCCACGCAATGACTGAAGAGTTTGAAGTCCATCACCAGAAGAGCACACCATATCACCCACAGGTGAATGGCACAGTGGAAGCCTTCAACAAAATCTTGGAGAATGCACTGACAAAGACTTGTAACGTCAATAGAGAGGACTGGTACCTCAAAATACCAGCAATATTATGGGCATACAGGACTACATGCAAAAATCTAACAGGGCACACACCATTCAAACTGGTTTATGGCCAAGAAGCATTAGTGCCATTAGAATTTTTAGTACTCGGCTTGCACGTAGCAGCTATCACACAAATGATAGAATGAGGCGCAGTACAAGAGAGATTGAATCAACTATTGACCATGGAGGAAGACCGAATCTTGGTCAAATTCCATCAATAATTGCAGAAAGAAAGAGACGAAGCTTGGCACGATCAACACATCAAGAAGAAAATGTTNAGAAAATGTTCAAGGAAGGAGATCTAGTATTGATGTATGACAACAAATTGCTTCAGCACCCGAGAAAAAATAGAATGCATTGGTTAGGACCATACAAAGTAAAATCTATCACACACGGAGGAGTTGTACAACTAAGAGATTTAGCAGGCGCAAAACTTAGAGGAACAATCAATGGGAGCTGACTGAAGCTGTATAAGGACAGTCGACCACCCACCATGCAGTAAAAAAAAATAAAAAATCACGAATCCGACAAAGGCAAGGGAAACGATTATATGCAAAGGAAAAAACAAGCGGGAAAAGGAAAATCGGCAAAAAGAAGTACGATAGGACAACACTAGGCGTAATTAAATAACAAAAAGGAATGATGGGACATCACATTAATTGCGCCAACTGGAGATGACAAAGAAAGCATAATGGAAAGTATGAAACTGCCGTAGATACATTAAACCCACATTTATGGTGCATTAAACGCATAATGGAGGAAGTGTCCTCGACAAGCTTCAAGACAAGCCCATACAACACGCAAGCATGGGAGAAGCTAGTCTATTCACGAAAGGAGAACAGAGAGAGAGTAATAGTAGCCAACACGCATAGACTGAGACTACAGATCTCACAAAAATTCTTCGAACTCAGCAAACGTTCGACAGTCACCACTATGGCACCACCAAAGCCAGCAGAAGCAAACCAGAGTGCCAGACCGACTAGGGTTCAAACTAGGTCACGAGGATCGTTGGAAGAAAATGAATAGCAACATTCGGAGATCGTCGATATTGACAAAATCCCATCCCCAAAGACGATACTGGTGAATTCTACACCGATTGTGGAAGAAATTCAGTAGCCAAAATCAGAGGCCATGAAAGTGGATATGCCAATATTGGCATAGGAGCCTCTGAATGAGGAAGCAGAAACCCAAAATGAAGTGTAACCAGAAAGCACTGAAGCAATCGTGGAAGTTAATGAAATGACACAAAATATGGAAGCAACAATCGAGCCAGATGGGTCTCAAAAGACCATATCAGGAAAACCAATAGGGGAGATCGTTGAAGATGCCTTGACCTGGCCAGAATGGATGATAAGGGAGAAAGCGAAAGCTATTGAACCTTCGAACCAACCACCGCAACAGGTAGACAAAGTACAGATACCAAGCTCACCCCATAAGAAACCTTTAACAAAAATTGTTCTACCATGCATACCAGATGGAGTATAGGTAGGACCGGACCTATTGGGCCACGTCGAGAAGCTCAAATATTCATACCATTATGTATCAGATGAAACCAAGTTCCCGGAACTTGCGTGTAGGGTATTTATAGAGGCCATAGGTACAACCCAACTGGGAGAAGCAATTAACCGACCATACCAGTGGGCAACTGGGTTGGATTAAATAGGAATCCTAGGTCTACTGACCCTACCACATTTTGGCAGAGGCCAGTACGCAACAACCTGCATCAAGTAGCTGTTAGCTGTCATGCATGGAGGGGACATATGGTTGGAAAAAACCGTCCCCATAACTGTTGATCTTATCGTGCAAATCATAGGGTACCAACCCGAGGTATGGATCCCGCATTGATTCTGGATGACAAATCCAAGGAGAAAGTGTTGGTAGATGAAATAAAGAAGAAGTATGGCACCGCCAGGGGAACGAGATGCATCATGATCAAATGAATCAACAAAGCAGCAACACAATTGGACGTAAAAATATTAGCCTGGAAATTGCTAAGAAAATTCCACAAAGAGAAAGTACCAGCTGACATCATTGTAGTTGCAGCTCAGTGCGCAAAAGGAAACTCAATGAACTGGGTGCCATATCTATTGAATTTTTTCCAAGAAGACTGCAAGGATGCGTAGGACCTAGGCATAGAGTTCCATTACTCATGGTTGATTACCCTAATAGCCTTCATGGGATGGCGAGAACTAGGGTATGTAATTTTTTGTACCAGACCACAACCAGCATGAGCGAGATACCTATTGCTGAGATTCAGGCCACATTCCAAGCATAAGAGGGAGAATGGGATCATATTTGAAGCATGTCTATGTGACATATAGGAAGCTATCAACCGATCATGGAGAATAACACCAAAGGATATTGTGTGAGATGTGGATATTGCAAATTTCCGGGCCACACAAAAAACAATGTGGATACAACCAAGGCAGGACCCAGATAAACACTGGCTACAGATGTGCTACTGCATCACAGAGGGTGACATTGCATGGTCATCATCGAATGGCCCGATGAATGGAGGATCCTAGCCATTACTAGGGAAGTACCGAAAATAACAACAGAAGGAGAGGCATAGTAGGCGGAAACGCAACCTCTGGAAATCCAAGTGCCCAAGAAACCAAGAACAGGCCAAGGCAAGACAACTTAGGTAGATGAAGGATCAAAGAAGACAGGAACCCAGAAAAGGAAGAATGAGACTACACCGCCGACCAATGAACAATAGAAACAAGATGAGGGAGCGCAGGAGACTGCCCCAAATTGCAACAAGTAGGAATCAGGGGGAATGAAGAGACCAGTAGCATAGATAGGAGGTGCACACAAGAAATCAAAGGCACAACAAACATCACAAGACTACATGATCATAGAGGACAATGGGGAAATGATCTCCACAATGGTCCAGGATTGTCTAGCAGAAGACTTCGATCATGTAGCACATCATAGGGTTAAACTGCAAAAAGAACTGGCAAAAATGGGGTAGTTCCTCAAGAAACTCGGGGAAGTCCAGATAGTAATAAGCAATAGAGGCATAGAGCCATCAACACCACAAAATAACGACAAAGTGGAGGTATAAGAACGAGACCCAGTCCACTCATTACCATATGCAAATGCAATGGTCTACATCACACCTAGCATGTTGTGCATGGATGAGATTGTGGGGCAGACACCCTTGAAGGATCTAAACCGCATCCAATTGGTCTTGACGTGGATGCCATCAAGGGCACTACACAAGTTACAGGTGAGCGTCGACCACGAGGTACGGTCTCGTGCACACAGAAACTTAGTCGAGCTACAACAAGTAAAAAAGAAACGGGAGGAACTATAAAAAGATTGTGAGCAAGCCAACTTCGAAACTCAGGAGGAAAAAGAATGCAGGAACGAACTATAACGAAGAGTGGGAGGAATTTTTGAGAAAATCCCAAACACCGTGCAAGGAAATGAACTCCCAGTAGCAGAAACGATCGATCAGATTGTGCATGCCATCGAGCAATATCAGAAGGAGATCGATAATCTTTGAGAGCATCTCACACCACCCAACCCACCAGTAGTGAAGGATCAAAGGAAGTAGGAAGCAACAAAACAACTGCAGGAGATAGAGCAACAGTTTAGCACAACAACTGACTTGTTTGATAAAGCAACACAACTTTGGACAAGGTTGGAAGAGGATCCATAGGTCCAATGCTGGGACAAGAAGATGAAAGGATCAATGCAACGATCCAAGATCTCAAGAATAGGTAGAAGACCATACCAATCCCAAAACGAGTTAGAGGGATGCGGGATATGAAGAAGATTCAGGCATAACTCATCACTACACAAACACAAAAACAGGAGCGCCAGGATCAAATAGAGCCATTGTAGGAACGGGTAGTAGAAGTACTCGCAGAGGCAGAGGGATCTAAAACACAAATAACACAAACCCAAGCAGAATGTGTAAAATTGATCAGCGAGTAGCAACCCAGGTAGTGGACACCATCAAGGAAAAGATCATGTAGGCACTGACAAAAGCAACAAACCTTAAGGAGAAGTTCCATACAATCACCAAGGAGATTGAGGAAGCTCAAAAGGATTAGGTGGCTCAGGATGAGCCACATGTCAGTGTTGGGGGCCTGTTGGCAGCAGGCCGAAGTGGAAAGAAGGATGATCGTGGGGAAATAAAGCGTGCAGAAAAGGAAGTAACAGCTGGAGGGAAACACAATACACGTGCATGCAAGAAAGCATGCACAAGGAAAGCGACAACTGGAAGGAAGAACAACACACGTGCATGGGAGGAAGACCTAACGTCAATAGGGTTAGGTTTTTTGTAATACATTGTAAATTTCTGAAGAGCCCGATAGATATAAATATAGATACATAGGTATAATAGCGAGTTCCCCAGTTTTTGTTGAGTAAGGTTGTTGGTTCCTGATTAGTTCCTTTTTGTGTTGTTCATACCAGATATGTACAAGTGGATGTGATATGTAATATTGTTGTGAACTATTTTATAAGTTGTTGAGCTAGAACAAAGGAGAGAAAGAAGATCCAAGGATTATATTGTAGGTTGTGGATCCTAGTGTGATCTTTCCCATCTGAAGGGAATTGTAAGCACGTGGTGCTAGAGATGCAGAACTACCATAATAGAAGAGCCAAGAGCCAAATCTTTGTAGATGTATCCCATGAGGGGGTGAACCATGGTAATACCTGTGTAATATAATGAATGCATGTATGTCTACTTTCTTTCAACAGTTAATTGTTGTGCTTAATGAATGAGTTGTTATATTGTTATGAAATACGGTAGCATGTTAAGGGAATAAACTATGAATACAATCCATAATCATGAATAATAGTAATATAACAGTCATGGTTTATAGTAGATGGATATGGATAATAAACCCGTAGCTCATACTCAGTCCTAGGTTGTAAACACCTGAGTCTTATAGCCACCCATTAAAGCTATCTTGGGTGAGAACACCTGAGTCTTATAGCCACCCATTAAAGCTATCTTGGGTGAGACTGCGTAGCACATTCTGTGCACTGTGTTGCCTTCTGGTTCACCAGGAGGGCCAATAGTTTTAGAGGCTTTGTTGGAAACCCGAAAAGACATGAACCCTGGGTCAATAAATCAAATGGTAGACAAGGAAGAAGAAATAACCAAAAAGAGGCAACAACTTGATCATGAATTTTAGCCACTTATTGAACAAAGGCTGAAGCATTGTGTTGTTCCTTTAACTACTAGTTTTCTAGGAAGAGGATGGTGGTTGAACAATAATGGGAAACTCATAAGGAGTGAGACATTGATAGCCATAGCATGTCACCAAAGGAGGAAAACCAATAGAATGATTAACAATATGATTCAAGGAGAGAGACATTGATAGCCATAGCATGCCTCCAAAGGAGAGAAACCATTATAATGATTAACAATATGATTTCAATAGTNNCTCCAAAGGAGAGAAACCATTATAATGATTAACAATATGATTTCAATAGTATCGTTGAACAAGCAATTAAGTCTCCCATTGTTTGTGTTTTCATAATACATCCTGAGAGTATGAATGAGAGTGCGATTAACCCCCTCAATTTGGTCATTTTCTTGGGGTGGAAGGCACTAGAGAAGCTAATTCTATATCCCAACAAGTGCCACAAGGTCTTCCAAAAGGTATTGAGAAAACAAGAATCATGATCGAAGACAATATTAAGAGGGAGACCAAAATGGGAGGAAAAGAAATTTCATAGTTTGAGATGAAAACGTGGTCTTAGAATAGGGAATGAAGATTCTATCAAGTTTCCAAAATGGGAGGAAAAGCAATTTCATAGTTTGAGATGAAAACGTGGTCTTAGAATAGGGAATGAAGATGGTCATTTTGGAAACTTGATAGACCTAAGAACACAATCATGTTCATGAAAATTCATACGTAATCCATTGACAAAATCCATAGAGAGATGCCCAGGGCTAGATGGGGATGGGCATTGGTTGATAGAGACCATATTTATGGTTAGAAAGTTTGTTGGTCCTGTAAGGGGATAATTTTGAATGAAAGTCTCAATATAAAATTGCATGGTAGGCCAAAACAAGTGTCGTTGGAGGTTCTGGAAAGTTTTCAGAGTGATACAATGGCATCCATAAGTAGATGCATGTGCTTCAAGAATGAGAGTCAGATCAAGAATAGTAGGAACACACAACTTATTCAATTTATAGAGTTAAGCATTGCAAAGGGAATAATCTAAAAATGGTTTTTTTTTTTTACCTTAGTAGGATGCTAGATCGCCTACCAAATCGAACCAAAGAATGGATGTATAATATAGATTCATTCCATGACTCACATGTTGCATAATGTACCCCCAAAATTTTAAGTACTTGTGTTGGAAGACGACTCAAGAGATCTGCAACTTTACTTGTTATGACCCAACGCATTAAAAATGATAAGAAATCAATCAAATTCAGTCCACTTTGATGGGGAAACCTCCTTTACAGTATATAAATTTCAGAACACAATATGAGATGAGATAAGATGATCCTAATACTATATCTCCTTGGTATATATATAGGATACAATGAGTTACAATTACAATGAAAGGGTGCAAAGAAGGGTTCTAGCCAACCTACTATAAATGTAATAATTCACTATCTAGGGCATAAAAAGGGGTTTATACATATCATGGGGCTCTATCTAGGGATTAACATGCCCATCCCCTTCAAACAAGTGGTGTCCTCAACACTTGTCTAACCACAGATTCTTATGCATGAAGAACTCATCTTCCCATGACACATCTTCCACTAGTAGTTTCTTCCAGTTGACGAGGTATTCTGTAATTGCTCCATTTCTCAGCTTCGTAATTCTTGTTTCAAGGATTGTTTTTGTCTCTAGTGTGATTTTCCCTTATTCATTGATCTCTGGTAAACTTTTTTGGACCGAGATCTTGTTGTCTATGACCTTCTTTAAGCAAAAAACATGGAATACTAGAAGTACATGTGAAGATGGAGGCAACTCGAATTTGTAAGCCATACTTCCAATCCTTTGAAAAACCTTATAGGTGCCATGATATTTGGGTGCTAGTTTATTTTCCATCGTTTGTTTATTTATGGAAATTTTTTTGTATGGTTGTAGCCTTAGAAATACCCAATCCCCCACCTAAAATTCCATTACCCTGTGATGTTGATATTCTTGATGTTTCATCCTATTTTGTGCCATAACCAAATTTTCATTTAATAGTTTTAGGACCTCTTGTTGGTTCCCTATGTGGTTCTCCACTGCTTGAACCTTTGTATTCCCTTTCAAGGGTGATGTGATGGATGGAGGATGATATCCATAAAGTTCCAGAAATGGGGACATTTTTAATGAAGTATGGAAGGATGTGTTGTACCACCATTCCTCTAAGGGAAACCACTTGACCCAATGTGTCTATTTACAAAGCAACGCAGATATCATTCTAGAAATTTATTCACAATCTCAATTTTCTCATTAGATTGAGGGTGGTAACATAAACTATGAGCCAATTGAGTACCAAAACAAGAAAACAATTCAGTCCAAAAATTTCTCATGAAAATTGGGTCTCTGTCACTTACAATAATCTTGGGGACTCCATGTTGTTTTTGAACTGTTTCCATGAATGTTGTTGCTACTGTGCTTGCTTTAAAAGGATGAGAAAGAGATAAAAAATGGGCATACTTTGTTAGTCGATCCACTACTACCATGATGACGATCTTTCCTTCTGATTTTGGTAAACCT